>CABHPP010137212.1:0-48375 GCA_902168425.1 Peromyscus attwateri | reverse complement strand
GGGGGGGGGGTTGGGAGAGCACCTGTGGAAAGGTCATGCTGTGCTCTCCAGCCTTGGGGAAGACCTAGGTACCGAAGCCAGGTTTGAGAGCTAGGTGATGTAGGAGCTGGAGGCTGCTGTCTCCGAGTTCCCAAGCAGTGTGGAGGGACACTTCTGGCTCCTCCCTGGCTTTGCCCTTCTCAGTGTTGGGAGAGGACAGCTTCCTCAGATCAGCGGAGTTCGCTCCCAGTGTTGTGATTGCCCAGCCCCTGCCTGGGAGTACTCTTCCCTTTCACTGAGCTATCATCAGAGACCCAAGAAGGAATGTGAAACTTAGAGAGGATTGGAGAATTTTTCCAAGACTCAGCAGATTGTACATGATTCGTCTCTGGTGTCTGGGCCCAGTCAGTTTTGCTGCTTGTGGCAAGGAGTGGTGGGGAAGTAGCTGGGTTCCTCTATCTCCTTTCCCACCCAGGATGGCATACTCCCAGGGTCCTCACACACATGTAGGGTGAGGCAGAGGGCACCCTAGGGGCAGTACACTCACTTGCATACCGTACAGTGAGGTCTAGAGTACCCAGGATGGAATGCTCACAGGATCCTCATGCACAATGCAGGGTGAGTTCTAGAGCTCTGGCTGTGATAGGCTAAGGGCGACAGGAAGGTGATGGACGCAGATGGTGAAGGAGCCAACAAGCCAGGCTGAGGCTGTTGGCCCAGCCATGTGCTCACTGTGTGACCGTGAAAGCGGGCTTCGTTTTCCTTGTCAGTCAACTAGTGGTTGATGATACTTCCCCACCAGGCTGCGGGGAAGATCCCAAAAGTTAACGTATGTGGATGTGTTATACATGCTGTGTAAACATAAGTAACAGCGCCTACACAGTGCCTCCCATATAATAGGGGGAGAGGGAAAAACCGGTTGGCACGGACTATATGTTTCTTATTAGTGTAAAACAGAGCGCACACACACGTAAGTACACTCTCCCCCTCGTGCTGGCTTGAAGAGTGATGACAACCGTGTTAACGTGATTGAAAGCTGGCAGGATGGCTTTTCACGGCTGCCCCACTACTGGGGCATGAATGGTCCCCTCCGAGATTCTTGACTGCCTGGCAGTTTTTCAGACTTCAGATTAGAGTCACCCGGGCAGAACTGCATGCCTACTATGTGCCTACACGCTCTCCTTTAGCACGTTCCATGTAGTCCGCCAGGTCCGTCAGCCGGAAGCAGGCTTCAGTTTCTTCCCGGCCCACATCATTTATTCGGTAGATTTTTACTGAGCACCTTGTTCAGGTATGGGGGAACATAGCCATGAACTAGAACTTCCCGTTCACAAGGCTTTGTGGAGAGAAAGACATTTAGGCTCTGTAGGAAAAATCGAAACCTTGAAGAGAGTCACAGAAGCCCAGGAAACTGAGGGAACACAGGCAGAGCTCAGCCTACTCTGAGGGCCTTCCAGGGTAGAGCCTAGGCATCAGGGAGGAGTTGCAGAGAGCTAGGGGAGACTTCGGGACAGATTCCTAGATACTCTGGTCCGGCCCTAGGTTATTTCATCTCTCTGCTGAGGTCTTTCTCACTGTGCCTTCCTGCTGTGGCTCTTTTTTTTTTTTTTTGGTTTTTCGAGACAGGGTTTCTCTGTGTATTTCGGTGCCTGTTCTGGATCTCACTCTGTAGACCAGGCTGGCCCGAGTGCTGGGATTAAAGGTATGCAGAGCCCCCACCGCCCAGCTCCTGCTGTGGCTCTTTTACCCTCTCAGAGGAAGACAAAGTGAGAGGTAGCCAGCCTGTGCCAGAAGTGTGCTGAGGCCTCTGCTGCCAATGCCTGACTCCCTAAGGCGTCAGCCCCTCCAGGAAGCAGCTTTCAGGAGCGGCCTTTGCACAACGCAGGCACCACCCCTCCCCCGCCTTGTTGCAGCCTCAGTTGGATCCCGAGCACACTGGGTACCCAGAGTGGTCACACTTAGATCCAGTCTGATTTCATGGACAGCCGCTGTGAAGCGGCAACAGTGACTCAGCCCACCCCTCTCCACACCAGCCACTGAGGGGCTGTGCTGGCTCTTTCGGCTGACTGCAGAACTTGGAACCAGGGAGAGCAGGTCTGACCGCAGACGCAGGTCATGCAGCTGGGGAGCCCTGCTTCCCCCCCCCCCCCCCCTCCCTGGCCAGCGAGATGTGACAGTAATTCTCAACTCAGGTGGCATCCATGATCATGAAATGGCACAAGGCAGGGGTTCGCTAGCCCATCCCTGCATCCCTCTCAGTTTTGATCATACCTATAGCACCCCAATTTTGTCCCTCTTCTGTTCCCACTGTCCCTGGGCATACCTTCATTCTTTCATGCTTTCATATAATTACTCTCCGGATATTTTGGGGTGCCTAGAGTGTATTCCCAGGGGTGTTTTAGTGCCTGGGCTAGAGAGGTGAGCATCAAGAGATTAGCCTGTGTCCTGATGTTAAAATGCTAGGTGTTTTAGTCACTTTTCTATTGCCGTGATAAGACTCCATGATCATGGCAACTTATAAAATAAAACTTATAAAATAAAATAAAATAAAATTTGGGGTTGAGGTTCCAGAGGGTTAGAATCCACGACCAGCATGGCAGGGAACATGGCAATAGACAGGCAGGAATAGTGTCAAATAGAGCAGTCACTGAGAGCTCACATCTTGAGACACAAGTTGGAGGCAGAGAAAGCCACTCAGAATGGTGTGAGTCTTTTGAAACCTCAAAGCCTGCTCCCAGTGACACACCTCCTAATCCTTCCCCAACAGTTCCACCAACTACCAAGTGAAGTATACAAATACATGAGCCTATGGGGGCCATTCTCATTCAAACCATCACACCAGATGTGGTGGCACATCTGCAACTTCATCACTGCGGGAACAGAGACAGGCAGCTCTTTGGGGCTCACCGGCCGACCAGACCAGCTAAACAGTGAGAGACCCTGGCTCAGAACAGAAGATGGAGAAGTGATAAAGGAAGGACCTCTGGCTTCCACATGTACACACACACACATGGGCGCTACCACACAGACACACACACACACACACACACACAGACACACCGAGAGAGAGAGAGAGAGAGAGAGAGAGAGAGAGAGAGAGAGAGAGAGAGAGAACTGGGCATTGGCAGCTCAGTCCTGTAATCTCAGTGCTTGGGAGGTGAAGACTCAGGAGTTCAAGGTCAGCCTGGGTTACAGGAGCCATTGTCTTAAAACAACAAAAAGCCAAAACCATCCAACCAGACAAAACAAACAAAAACCCCACACAGACACAAGACTCTAAGTATAGCTAGGGTTTTTGGAGCCCTTGAAGAATGGGATCAGTGACCAGGAAGACACTCTAAGGCATGGAGACTCACAGGGAGGTGGGATATGACTGTAAAGATGGATGGGGATTTTGTTTTAGGCAGGGGATAGTGGGTCCAAAGGCCCTGGGGGAGGAGGAAGGGCTGGGAAGCAGCTAGGGGCTGGGGAGAGAGACAAGTCAGGAAGATCAAAGGGGCAGGGGTGAAGTGGGGTGTGGGGTGGGGGGCAGAGACCTTGGGGAGAAACCTAGTCTGGCCACTGCAGCTTCAGGAGAGGTAGCAGAGTACAGTCTGATAGTTGGATGTAGTGACGAGGCTCAGCCCTGGCACCGGCCTGGGTGGGGAAGGTGGTATCTACTACCTGGTCTTGTCTTTCCGAATGGAATCCAGACAGTGAAATCTGCAGTTGGCTTGCTGGTCCACGGTGGAAGGAGGGGCTCACAGTGAACAGGTGCGCCGAGTATTTGGCCTTCACACATACAAGCAGTGCCATTTATGTTAAAGCTTAGAGGGCTCAAGCTCTAACTGAATGAAAGGCAAAGACTTTACTTCTGTGTCATGCCCCGGTCTCCCCTCCCTCCAGCACACCCATGTCACCGCCTCCGCCTCCATCTCATCTACCCTAACCTCCCAGGTCTCTCTGTAGGAACTGAATCAAGTCACACATGCTCCTGCCTCAGGGCCTTGGTGCATGCTGTTCTAGCAGCTTGAACACCCTTCCCCTATATACCTGTATGCTCAACACTGTGCTTTTGCTTGGCTTACACCCACATGCCACTCTGTAGTGCGATCTTCCAGAAGGGCTCTAGCCAAACAGGAATCTCTTTCTTCCATCCCTGGCATTCCCCTAAACCCCCAACTCACTATCTAGTTGAGAATGACCTTGAACCCACTTCTGATCTCTATGCATCTCTGCAGAGCTGGAGTTCAGGAACAGCATCACCATACCTGGTTTATGTAAGGCTGGGGAACAAACCCAGGGTCATATCCGTGCAGTGCTGTTACTCTAGCCGCTGGGCTGCACCTCAGCCCTACAGCTTCGTTTTTCTTCACAGCACTTAGCAGCTCTCTCTCTCTCTCTCTCTCTCTCTCTCTCTCTCTCTCCCCTCTGCTGGGATCCAGAAGAGTTCATAGAGTACATAGCTGTAGTAAAATTTCAAACAATGCTTGTGAATGAGTGAGTGAGTGAGTGAGTGAGTAGATGAATGAATGAATGGAGCTGGTTGTTGTGCTAGGGTCCAAAGGTTTTTATTTTTTATTTTTTGGTTTTTTTTTTAAGATTTTTTATTTATTATGTATACAGAGGAGGGTGACAGATCTCATTACAGATGGTTGTGAGCCACCATGTGGTTGCTGGGAATTGAACTCAGGACCTCTGGAAGTGCTCTTAACCTCTGAGCCATCTCTCCAGCCCTTTTGAAAACTCACGCTCTGGAATGAACTCATGAACTATCCTAACTGGAAGGCACTAAGTCTCTATCTAGTTTTGAGCAACTCTCCCATTTAACAGCTGAACAAAGTGAGGTCCAGAGAGGCTAAAGAGCTTGTGAGAGGCCACACAGCACAGAACTCACAAGTACAAGGCTCACAGAATTTGCTGCAGGACTCTCCTCATAATGCTTTGCCTTTGCTGTGACACAGCTCCCTGGGAATGAGGATCTGCTCTGCCGGGCTGGCTTCCTTGATTTCTACTCCTCAGTCACTTCGTCTCACTGCCTGACTGGCCGTTGCTTCATTCCAAGGGCTCTGGTGCCGCTGCTTGTGTTTCCCGTGAGCCATTTGGGAGCCATCTTTGATAATGTCGGGAAAGGCTGCTGTTGGCAAACATGCAGACAGACATGCTTAGCTCCCCAGTACCAGGAAGTAAAGTGAATGAACCATCAGTGACTCCCATCAGTTCCCAGGGAATGATGACACCGTCTGCCTTGTGCATCTTTGGCCAAAGCTGGTTGGTCACCTGATAAGTCAGTCAGGATGGGGTGATGTCATGGGACTCGGGGTCCATTGCCCCCTTCTCAGATGTCACCCTCTTGGTGACCGCAGAAGTCAGTGGAAGAAAATAGATCAGAGTCCCTGCCTATGTATATGGTCAGCTTGACTTTGGCCAAGTGCCTTAACTCATGTCTTCGGGTCCTCACTGTACGAATGGGGGCTGGGATAACTGTGTACCATGGTGCTGTTTAGGAGTACACAGGTCTGAGGTGAGTGCCTGGTACCTGGTGAATGTTACAGTGTGAACCACTGGAATAGTGCTTTGATTCACAATGTGGCTGCCAAGGCAGGCAGAAGTGGCACCCTCATTGTCAGGGGTTAGAGTGAGGATGCAGCCTCTAGCTTCTTTAGAGGCCTTTGTCCTGCTTCCTGGCTGTGACCTGGCCTGACCGAAGGGGAGGAGCTAGGGAAGAACACTTAGAATTCTTGTGGAGAGAGAGAGAGAGATCAAAGTAGGTGTTATTGCCCCGGCCAGAGGGACTCCTAAGGCCTTAAGTGAGGGTTTTCCCTTTGGCTTTCTGGAAGACAGAAGGGTTCCTTGCTGTTTGAAATCCACTGAGATAGGTGGGGGGAGTGAGGGAGGGGCCCTTTAATCTCAGCTAGGTTCCCGGGGTGAGGACTTGAGGCCTGGGGAGGACCCGTGGGCTCAGCTAAGGCTTCAATGGCAGCCATCACTCAGGAACTCCTAGCTACTAGGCTCATGGTCTGGGGAGGTCTGGGCATTCCTTCAGAGTCCAAGGAATGCCGCTCATGGTGGCTGTGTGTGCAACCAAGCAGTTTCTTGACAGGAGACTCTCAAATGTCACTGGTGATCTATGTTAAATCCACAGCCCGCCACCTCTGCCATATTGGCCTATTTGTGGGTCACCTCTCCGCAGTAGAAGGTGAGCTGTGCTCAGGGGACATTGGTTCCAGCTTCTTCCCTCCCTCCTGGTATCTCTTCCACACCAATTCTTGTTTTTTGTTTTTGTTTTTGTTTTTTGAGAAAGGGTGTCCCGGGATGGCTTGGAACTCATAGAAAGCTGCCTGCCTGTGCTTCCTGAGTGCCATGATTAAAGGCACACGCCACCATGCTGCAGCCATCTCTGGGCTTTCTTTTGGGGGGTTAGTTCATTTCTCTGGCCTCTGCATTCAAAACAGTGTCTGCAGTGGTTCTCAACCTGTGGGTCGCCTTTCACAGGGGTTGCCTAAAACCATCAGAAAACATAGATATTTGCACTACCATTCATAACAGTCGCGAAATTACACTGATGAAATAGCAACGAAATAATGTTATGGTTGGGGTGAGCACAACATGAGGAACTGTATTAAAGGTCACAGTGTTAGGAAGGTTGAGGACCACTGCCGGAGTGCTGCAAAGGCCACACCCCTTTACCTACCAGTTTGAACTGGAAAGAGTTCTGTTATTTGACTTAATTTTCTGGGTTCAATTTGTCTCATGGGAAATTAAATTATTAGCCTTTTCCATATTTCCTTTTTTGTGGTAAAATATATACTTTAAATATATATAAAATGGCACTTTATAACATAAAATTTTCCACTTTAATAATTTTAATAGTGCAATACAGTGACATTAACTATATTTAACAATGCATACTCTGTATGCATTACAACAGTGACTTCACATCCTGCCCTTCCTCAGCCCCTGGTCACGCCGTTTGTGTGAGTTCTATCTACTGAGTTCCATGTCTGCCCCTAACTTCTGGTAACTTCTAATCTGATTCCTGTCTCTGTGGATTTGACTGCTCTAGACAGCTTCACACAAGTGAAATCATAATGTGTTTTTCCTTTTGTGTCTCGCATTTCACTCGGCGTGATGTTTTTGTTCATCTGTGCTGTGTCATGTACCCTAACTTCAGTCCTTTTTTATGGATGACTTATATTCCATTGTGTGCATAAACCATCTTTCCTTTATCCATTTATCTGTTTGTAGACACTCGGGTTGCTTTTATCTTTTGTGAATAATGCTATAATGGACACTGGGGTACATGTTTCTGTTTAAGTCTCCGTTTTCACTTCTTTCAGGTCTATATTTAGGAGTGGGGTTGCTGGGCCATATTTAAGGCCATATTTAACTTTTTAGGAAACAAAACACCAAAACATTCCCCACAGTAGCTGTATCACTTTAGATGCCCGGTTGCGCTGCGTGAGTGTTCTCATCTTTCCACATCCTTGCCAATACCTGTGACTGTAAGTTCCTCCAGTAGGTATAGTAGTGTCTCATTGTGGCTGATTCGAGTCATGAGCCCTGCCCCCTCCCCCTTCCCACCTCCGGTGAATGCTGAGTGCTTTTCTGGGTGCTTATTGGCCATTTGATTATATTCTTGGAGAAATGTCTGTTCAAGTCTTCACCCATTTCAAACTTGGGTAGTTTGGCATTTTGTGGTCAATCTGTAGGCATTCTTTATATATAGTGGCTATTAAGTCCTTACCAGATATATGGTTTGTGACTCTTTCCTCCCATTCTGTAGGCTGTCTTTTAATTTTCTTGATAATATCATTTGAGACACAGAAAAATTTAAATTTGATGAGGACCGATTTATATATTTTCCTTTTGATTTTAGTTACTTTTAGATTTGATCTGAGAATTGTTGCCAAATCTAAGTCCTAAAAGTTTTATGGCTTTAACTCTTAAATTTAGGTTATTGATGCATTTTGAGTTAATTTGTGTGTGTGTGTGGAGGGTGGTATGAAGTAGGATCCAACTTCATTCTTTGGCCATGGACATCCAACTGCTTCGGCCCTGTTTATTGAAGAGACTACTCTGTTGAATGGACTTGGCACTGCTGCAAAACACCAATTGGCCATGGATTCTGGGATTCTTTTTGAAGTCTGGCTTCTACTCCGCTAGCCTGCATGTCCATCCATATGTCAACAGCATACTGTTTTGACTACTGTAGATTAGTGGTAAAATCTGAAGTTTGGAAGTAGAAGATTTCCAAATTTGTTCTTCCTTTTTTGGACTGTTTTGGCTCTTAGGGGCCTTTTGCAATTTCATTTGAATTTGAGGATTGGGCTTTGCATTTCTGAGAAAAAGCCTGTTGGAAGTTTACACTTGATCTTTGCCAAAGGGCTGAGAAGCAATTGCTGTTGAAGTTTTTTGTTTTTTTGTAAACAACAACAAAAAGGGGTGTGTATGTGTGTGTGTGTGTGTGTGTGTGTGTGTGTGTGTATATGTGTGTGGTGTAATGTGCATACATGTGTGCATGTGGAGTCCAGAGTTGACATAGAGTCTCTTCCTCTAAAACTTGAGGCAGGATCTCTCACTGAACTGGCAATTTCCAGTTGGCTAGATTGGCTGACTAGTGAACTGCAGGGATCTACCTGTCTCAGCCTTCCACAGTGCTGGGTTTACAGGTATGTATCACTATGCCTAGCTTTTATGTCAGTGCTGGGAATCCAAACTCAGGTCCTCATGTTTGCACGGCAAGCATTTTACCATCAACACATCTCTCCAACCCCTACTATTGGAATTTGGACAGGGATTTCCATTTGTAGATTCACCTTAGGGTGGCATTGGCATCTTAACAACATTAAGGCTTCTTATCCATGAATGTGGAATATCTTCCCATGTATTTACATCTTTTGTATTTCAGCAGTGGTTTATAGCATTTAGTATACGCGTCTTTCACCTCCTTCTTCAAATTTACTTCTAGGTAGTTCCTTCTTTTAGGTTCTATTTTAAATGAAATTGCTCTCTTAATTTTCTTTTTAGATTGTTCACTGCTAGCACATAAAAAACACAACCAATTTGTATGATATTAGAAACTTTTTTTATTAGTATATATTGCCTGTACAAAAAAAAGTGTTATGACATTTTCTCTTTTTGTTTTCTTTCTTTTTTTGTTTTATTTTTTGAGACAGAGTTTCTCTGTGTAGTCCTGGATGTCCTGAAACTTGCTCTGTAGACCAGGCTAGCATTCAACTCACAGAGATCCACCTGTTTCTGCCTCCCGAGTGCTGGGATTCAAAGCATGTGCCAAGCATGTCATGACGGTTTCATACATGTGTGTAATACACTTTGACCAAACCCATCCTCCACTCACCAGCCCCTCACTTCCCATTATTTCCTCTCCGTTTCCATGACAGTCCTCCTAGTTTTGTGTCTTTTAAAAAAGATCTAGATTCTGCATATGAGAGAAAACATGCAGCATTTGTCTTTCTGAAGCTGTGGCTTAATACGAAGATCTTCAGTTCCATCCATTTGCTTGCAAATGACAGGACTTCATTTTTCTTCATGGCTGAATTAAATTTTGCTAAGTATATATACCACCTTGTCTTCATCTGTTTATCTGTTGATAGGCACAGAGGCTGGTTTTGCAACTTAGCTATTGTGGCTAGTGCCGCAACAGCATGGATATGCAGGTGTCTCTCTTGTATTCTGACACTGATTTCTTCAGGCATGGATCCAGGCCTGTGTGTCTGGATCATAGTCACTCTGTAGTGTTTTGAGGAACTTCTACTCTTAATCCCTATGTGGCTGGACTAACGTAAATTCTCAGCCATTGTGTTTAAGCATCCTGCCTTCTCCACGCCCCCCTCTCCCATCTCCACTAGCCACCTTTGTTCTTGACAACAGCCATTCCCGCTGAGGTGGGATGGACTCTCAATATTGTTTTGATTTGCATTTCCTTGACAGATAAGGTTTTTGCATTTTTTCACGCAGTCTTCTTTTGAAAATTGTCCAATTTATATACCCATTTATTAATTGAATAATTTGTTCATTTATGAGCTCTTTGTAGATGGTGGATATTAATCCTTGTTAGAGGAATAGTTGGAAAAGATTTTCTCTCACTGTCTAGGCTCTCTCTTCACCCTGGTAATGGTTTTGTTGTTATTGTGCAAACGCCTTTTAATTTCACGGAATTCCATTTGTCAATTCTTGCCATTGCAGATCTGCTGGAGCCCTCTTCAGAAACTGCTGCCTATACCTATATCCTGAAATGCTTTCCCTAATAGATCTAAAGCTTCAGCTCGGTCCTTGAGGTTTCTGATCTATTTTTGAATTGGTTTTTGTAAAGGGTGAGAGATAGAGATCTAGTTTCAATCTTCTCCACGGGAATATTCAGTTTTCCCAGAACCGTTTGTTGGAGAGGCTGTCTTTTCTCTAGCATATGTTTGCTTTTTGTTATTATTATTTTCATTTTCAGTTTGCGCCTTTGTCAGTAGTCAGTTAGCTGTAGTGTGCGATGTCATTTGCTGGCCCTCTGCTCTACTCCATCGCTCTGTGTGTCCGCTTTATGCCACTGCCATGCCGTCTGTGCCGTTATGGCCACCCAGCCTAATTTAAAGTCGGGGTTGTGAAGCCTCCGGTGTTGCCCTTTTTGCTCAGCATTGCTTTGACTGTTCGGAGTCTTTTGTATTTTTGTGTGCATTTTAGGGTTGCTTCTTCTATTTATGGAGAAAATGTATTGGGATTTGGATGGAGGCTGACTGAATCTGTAATTCCTTTTGGTAATATGCCCCCTCTCACACTATTAATTCTACTGATCCATGAACATGGGCAGTCTTCTAGAGTCTTTCCCTTGGTGTCTTTTTTTTTTTTTTTTTTTTTTAGATTTATTTATTTATTATGTATACAGTGTTCTGTTTGTATGTATGTCTGCACGCCAGAAGAGGGCACCAGATCTCATTATAGATAGTTGTGAGCCACCATGTGGTTGCTGGGAATTGAACTCGGGACCTCTGGAAGAGCAGTCAGTGCTCTTAACCTCTGAGCCATCTCTCCAGCCCCCCTTGGTGTCTTAATAGTTCCTGTGTATGATCTTATGCCATGTGACCTTGCTGACTCTGTTTATTAATTCTAGTAGCTTTCTTGTGAATTCTTTGGGATTTTCTCTTTATGGAATCATAGCATCTAAAAATAGAAATATCTCCCCCTTTTTTTCTATCTATTTTTGATTCTTTTTATTTCTTTTTCTTGCCTAATTGCTCTGGCCAGAACTCGAAGCCAGTGTTGACTGGCAGAGGTGACAGTGGCCATCTTGTTTGATTCCTTGTTTGGGGGGGAACACTTTCAGTTTCTCATCATTGAGGCTGCTGTTTGCTGTCTGTAGCCGATGATTGCCACTCCTGGGGCTGGGTGTGCGCTAT
Organism: Peromyscus attwateri; assembly: GCA_902168425.1. Lineage (NCBI taxonomy): Eukaryota > Metazoa > Chordata > Mammalia > Rodentia > Cricetidae > Peromyscus > Peromyscus attwateri. The sequence goes on along the minus strand of CABHPP010137212.1, from coordinate 37,009 downwards.
GCTTTTGTTACCCAACACATAGGTTTCTTCTGACAGAGGATCATATTTGGAGTCCTGCTCAGAGAAAATGCTTGTTAATTAGAAAATATCCCTTTCATGGTGGCACTAACCACATTATTAAAATGTCAGCTGAACTGAAACCTAAACATTTGTTAAGCTCCTACTATATTGCGGGCACTTTTATTACCTCGTTGGCTCCAACAAATAGTCCTTGGAAACAGACTCCTTATTATTGCCGCCCCCACTTGAGAGACGAGGAAATGCATGCTAAGAAATGAGGTGACATACACAGATAGTGAGTGTTCCTCAGGTCAATGTAATTGCTAACTCTCCTGATTTCTAGGTTGATGTGGTCTTTGTTCACTAATTCTTTACTTTGGACAGCTTTGCTTTGTGGGATGCATCAGAATGTCCCCGGGGTTGCAGGACTGGAGAAGGCATTCTCAAATACCCTGCTATTCCTCAGCCCATTCTGGTAGACCCAATCATGTCTGGAGTCTCCCCCGCCCCATAAGAGAATCATCACTGTGAGCCATGACTGACAAGAGCTCCTTGTGGCCTGGGTCTGCAATGGAGTAAAGGGTGACAATCATTGTCAACCACAGCTCATTTTTATTCCTTGCTGTTGCTGAGGCCAGCTGAGCTAGAGTCTTGCGGAGTGGATACTATCAGAAAGGTTCCAGGGAGTTCCTGTGGGGGATGGGAAAGGAATGCTTTTCAGTATAACGAGAAGCTGCTGGGCCTGGCAACTTTGTCCTCACCCCAAGCCCCTGTACCGTTAACTCAGGGGTAATCTACACTCCCCGTGGAATCAGCTTTATCAAGTAACTGCAGCCGCAGGTGCCTGGATAATTCATAGCCAACGGCTAGTTTCTGCCTCAAATTTCTGGGTCAAGACAGCTGTGTAAGATCCTGTTCTGACAGTGTCACCACAGTTGACCAGTGGACTGTATGTCCTTTCTGGGTTTTTGTTTTTTTTGAAGTGTGAGCGTGAACCTGGGACAGAGTCCCGGTTGGAGTCCCCAGGGTTGGCAGCCTGTACAACCGTCCTGGAGTCTTCTGAGTCCTGGGGCTGGATGCTCACCCTCAGCACATGTTACTGTGGGTGGTCTGGTTGGAAGATGTCTGTACATAAAAGTTTAGGTCTGAGCAGGGGAAGGCAGTGTTTCTGCATGTGTGACTTCCTTGTAAAGGTTGACTTTCCTTTCCTTGGCCACTCCTCCTCTGCACTGTAGTCTTATGAAGGGAGGCAGGTGCCTTGAATCCCCGCCCCTTCTGTAGTGCTCAGAGCAGGCTTTGCTGAGCTGTTTGGTCTCATTGACCATTTTGGTGCCATGTTGTTTTTATTTTTTAGTTCTTTATTATTTAAACATTTTTTTTTTTGAGACAGGGTTTCTCTGTGCAGCCCCGGACGTCCTGGAACTCTGTAGTCCAGGCTGGCCTTGAACTCGGAGATCTGCCTGCCTCTGCCTCCTGAATGCTGGGATTAAAGGTGTTTGCTGCCATGTCCTTGTTTTGTTCTTGTTTTTGCCTTAGACTGGTCAAGTCCTTGCAAAGGTTCCCGAGACTGCAGAGGGCCACCTGTCAGTTCTAGGAAGGAGGACCATCATTGAAATTCCAAGCAGACACGTGTGAACAAACAAAAGGGGGCAGGACTGGGGGGTAGGCAACTCTCCCAACAGTCTATTTAGATTATACTCAGCAGGTTTTTGTCGTCTCGATTCAGCTTAACAAATATCTGTGCAGTAATTTCGATGAGACCCAGTTCTCTTCCAGGAAACCAGAATCTGTTTGGAACTCAGGGGAGCAAGCGCCTCTCAGCCTCTCCCCTTCTGTGCTCGGCTCCACTTCTCTCCACGACCCTCTGCCTGAACATCCTTGCCAAACTGTGTATTTTCTTCTGCCCTCCAGGCTTGGGATCCTAGAGACTCTTCCCTCTCGGTCTCTCTCTCTCTTCTGACAGTCACAGTCCCTCTCATTTGCCCAGGAGGGTCCTGGTTTAAGTCTCTTGTCCCAGTGCGGTTGTCAATAGCTCTCTTTCCACTCTGCGAAGTGTCCAAGTTCAGACAGTAAATTAAATGGCCAGCCAGACTTTAACCTGTCAGAGGCCGAGGCTGCCCTCTGTCCGTGTCCGGCATGCCACTGCGTTCCCACCGCCGCCACCCTGGTTCCCACACTCTCACCTCATGCCAGACCACTTCAGCTGCTTTCCTCTCTGGTGTCCTTATTTGTGCGTCGCTCTTCTAATCCTCTCTGCAAATCATTGCCTGATTAATTCTCTCAAAATACAGCGCTTTCGCAGTTCACTGGATCCTTGCTGCTTATAAGAGACTGTTCAAACACTGTAGCCTGGCACTGAGAGAACCCTTGCTTACAGCCTGGCATCGGCTCGAGTGGCCGTGTTGCTTTTTCTCGCTTCTCGGGATGGGATCTCAGTCACTGTTCAGTGCCCTGCTCCTGCCTGGTGAGAGTCACCTGGGAATACTTGTTCACTAAGGTCCACTTACCTGGGCCATCCCCACAGACTCGAACCAGGATCTTCATGCTTTAAGGCCAGCATCAATTGCAACCTTGTGAGTGCCGTGCTTTATTTATTTATTTATTTATTTATTTATTTATTTATTTATTTATTGGTGTTGAGTCTCCAGGAACTGGAGTTACAGACCGTTGTGAGCTGCCATGTGGGTGCTGGGAATTGAACCAGGGGTCCTCTGGAAGATCAGTCAGTGCTCTTGACCGCTGAGCCATCTCTCTAGCCCCAAGTGCCGTGCTTTTGACTAGCCTACCCTTCAGGACTCTCCTCCTCTGAACTCCTCGACCTAGAGCAATCATTGCCTGCACAATCCATTTGGCATCTAATCACATACTGCCTCATGGCTTTTCACAGATTGCTGTCTTGAACCAGGGCTCGAAGGCTTTGCTGTGAGTTTGCATTGCTGTTGTCCTCCGTAAAATTGCAGGTTCCTTGAGGACAGGAGCTGCATCCTCTCCATCCGTTTGTTCCCATGGCAACATCAAGTGCCTACTAAGTGTAAAAGAAACAAGAAATATTCATTCAAGAGTCTCATCTGGGAAAGACCCTTCTCATACCATAGTTTAGACTCGATTTTGTAGTTGAGCAAAGGAAGAAAGAGAAAAGAAAAAGGAAGTCAAGAGAATTACTCAGAGGTCTAGCAAATTCAAATGGGAGGGCCAGGCTTCAAGTGCAAATTTTTGACCAGACCAGGGTACTTTCTGGTCACCAAGCTCTGTGTTCATTTTGGTTTTAGAATTTAAGGATGAGTAGGAATTTAGAAAGTAGAGGAAAAGAAGGTGAATAAACCAGGGGTGGGGCATGGCATCAACAAAATCCTAATGCTGGAAAGTTGTTTGGTAGAATTTGGGGGACAGTAGCAATGAATACAAGATAATTCCTATCATCTAGAGTTTAAACACACACACACACACACACACACACACACACACACACACACACACACACCCTGTATGTGTGGGACAAGAAGATAGATGGGGGATTGTTTTAGAGGAGGAAGGGAATTAGTGGGGGGCCTAACGTGCACTAAAGAAGACAATGGGGGTGAATATGAGCAAGGCACATGATGTACTTGTGTGAAGAGACCATAATGAAACTCTTTATTTTGTATGCTAGTTTCAAAATGAAAACAAAGTAAGCAATTTAAAAATTAAAAAGGTGAGAGGGTTGTAGGGGGAGGGACGGACCATGGAAGAGAGTGTCAGGATTTGGGTTCCGGGTACTAGAGGTGCCTCCTGCCAGCACCTGAGAGGCAAGACCCATCTCTTACTCTCTGGTTCAGAAGTTGTGGTGGGATGGGTGTGGGGGGGGAGTGGGATGCCGGGGGGCCACTCAGGAGGTCCAGGAGAGGGCGTGGGAATGCCTATTTTCAGGCAGCTGGTCACATGTGCTTTGGGCTGCCCCGAAACCCAACCCCATGGTATTGAAAAGCGTCACCGGTAACGCTGTTATATATAGCTTTCAACTTTAATAAGGTGTTGCAGAAACTACAAAAATACATCTAACCAAAACCACATTTCACTGGAAGCTTGATCTGGAATCCCTTTCTACTGCTCCTGTGTGGTGCTCTGCGCTGTCAATAGAGCTGTTAAAACACAATGGAGAGTGGGTAATTGCGCATTATATGGCTTTTGTTTTCTGTTATGAAATATCGACATCGGAAAAGAGAGCGGGATTACTGTGGCACTGGAGGGCACTGTGAGGAGACTCAGGGGGGAGCCTAAGGTGTGGGTGGATAAAGGCAGATGGTGGCCGACCAGTCTGTCTGAGTCTGGATTTTTCTATCAGGAACCTGGAGAAATTCACACATCTCACTGACATGAAGAGGCCCTCGACGAGAATGGGGTTGGCTGAGGACTCAGGTCCTGGCATAGTGGTGCCGGGGAGGCAGAGCTGTGTGCTCAGTTGTGGGTACAGTGGCTGAAAATATGTGTCTGATGGTACCTTGGGGAGATAAGGACCAGTTCAGTCAGGAAACAGGCGCTGGGATCATTTCCCAGGAAAAGCTGGGCTTGTGTCCATCTTGTGAGCTGTTGGAGGGTGGGGGGCTTGGGAGGACATAAATGATGTTTGACTCTGATGCTGGGCTGGGGATCCTGGTAGGAGTCAGGTCTGGGGAAGGTGGAGGCTCACCAGAGTGAGCTTAGGGCTTTGTTCCTTGAAGCACTAACAACAGTAAAAGAATACAAGCTCCCTTTACTGAGTTCTGAGTGGCAGGTGCTTCGCATGTGTTTTCTCCCTCAAGACTTACTGCAGCCTGGGAAGGCAAATGCTGGCCCATTTTCTAGATGGGGGACAGAGGCCAACCGAGGGACCCCCTGCCTTGTTCGCTGAGGCTTCAGCCTCTCTGTCTCCAAGGGTCATGGGGAGGGAAGGGTAACTGGGAAGGCCAGAGGAGGCCAAAGCCAGCCAGCTTGACAGGGTGTGGTCTTGCTTGCTTGGGGGAAAGAAGAGCAGGTGCTGGCAGAGAACTCACTGTGAACTGTCATTGGACCAAGGGCTGTGAGGGGCAGATTGCCTCAGGTCACCTGATGACAGTCCCAAGACCTGTGGGCCAGCTTCCTGCCTCCATGCAGGTGAACGAACCCCTGGCTGAGGTGGAACCTTTAGGGCATCTCTACTCTGCCGTGCAGCATTGTGGGGTCTGCCATTGGGTTTGAGGGATGGCCTGTCTCTCTAGATAGATTACATTTGGTTTGTTCAGAAGCCATTTATGGCTTTATAAAGCTCTTAAATTGGCTCTTTTCCCCCCTCAAAACATTTCTTCAAGCTTACAAGGCCAGTTTTAGAATAGCAATTACCAGCTCCAATATCCCCCAGCAAACTCACGCTGTGCTGTTGTCTATAAACTGCTTGGGACATTTGTAATGCTGCCACACGGCATATCTGCAGGCGGAAAGCCCCTGTCTTGCCGAGGAATGCTGCAGAGGCCCTTTCTCAGCCCTAATTTATGGGCCACATAAAACTCTTGTGAAGTTGCCCTGCATCTTTCTGAGGCAAAGTTGAGGATTTTTACTGTTTCAAGCTGCTAATTTTTTCCATTTAAAGCCAGCCTTCTGTCCGTGCCAGCGTGCATGTGTGCATACAAGTTGGCCACTTTAATTTATGTGCCTCCTTCTCTCCGTGTAATGCTTATAACTCACAAATGTGTGCATAATATACCACCAGCTCTTCCTTATCACAAAGAGACTCAGCTGCTTTGTCCCGTGGCTGCAACAGCCTGGACCCCTCCCTGCATCTCCACCACTGAAGCCCAGGGAGGAAGCCCCAGTACAAAGAAGGACAGGAGCCTAGGGACTGTGTGAACCGAGGCCGGGTGTCTTCACCCTGTGTCCTACTTTGCTGTTCGTTGCTGTGATAAACACCTTGACCAAAAGCAACGTGGGGAGGTTTGTTTCATCTTGCAACTTACAGGGCATCATAAAGGGAAGTCAGGGCAGGAACCTGGAGGCTAGGAACTGAAGCAGAACCGGGAAGGAGTGCTGTTTAACCGGCTTGCTTTCCATGGCTCGCTCAGCTTGCCTTTTTATACAACCCAGGACCACCTGTCCAGGAGTGGCACTGCTCCCAGTGGACTGGGCCCTCCCACATCAATAATGAGTTAAGAAAATGCCCCAGAGACTTGTCCACAGGCCAATCTCATGGAGGCACTTCCTCAACTGAGGCTCTCTCTTCCTGGGTTGACTCTAGTTTGTGTCAAGTTGAAAACTAACCAGCTCAGCCTGAGAGATGAGGGGCTTAATGAGAGGCAGCGGGGGTGGGACAGGGCACAAAGTAGAAGTTCGGATCTGGGAACTAGGATTTAGAGCCCAAAAGAAGCACATCTTACATGTGCAACCTCTCAAAGCCTCAGTTTCTCCCATTTGCAGGATTGGGGTCAGATTATAAATTTCTCACCGGGGTACTTTGAGTTTCCAGTATGCTAATGACTGCAAAGGCCTTTCATAAGCTAAGGCAATATCCAAGGACTGGCTGGAAGCTATTCCAAGCTCTCAACTGCTGGCAGGGCCCCCTAGGAAGGAGAACAGCCAAGAGCAATGTGATGTCTCAGGGCTTTCCAAAGTCAAATCTCATGCCTTTGCATGAGTCCTGCCTCCCTAGTCTCTGGTGAGTCCTGAGCTCTTGTGTAACACAGGCTGGAGTCGGAACTCTACTCATGGCTCCTGCTTTTCTGCCAGGGTCCTCTGCACCCAGAGATTTCTGATCTTTTGATGAGAGTACATTAATAGCCTGTCTCTACCCCCAGCCAGTTCCAATCCTTGCCCCTTCTTGGGAGTAACAATTCTCTCTTGGTCTTTGTAGATGCCTCCCACCTGGAAGTCACCCAGCCCTCCTTTACTGGGTTTTCTGAGAGTCTCGGTGCTTGATGGGTTGCGGGGGAGTCATAGGCAGGGAGGCTCATAGCTCCCAGTCCCGCCTCTGTCCCCTCATGAGGGTCTTTACTATACAACAGCATCTTTAACATGGGGGGGGAGGGGGGCGGCGGCTTGGTCCTATGAGCACAGGCTGTGATTACTCTGGCTGACAGTAGGGGACATTCAGCTCCTCCTGGGGTTTTGGTGTGTCCCTCAGCATAGAGGACCCAAGTCGCAGTCTTGCTTCGATGTCTCTAAGGCCTCATCTCTCCCTTTTTTAAACTGCTCGTGTTGGAACGCTCCCACTTGGATATTTTGCCACTAATTCGAAACTCTAGGAGTTTAAGGCGGACTCATTCACTGCATTTCTAGCGAAGGGAAAGATGCTGTCATTTATTGCGCATCTACGACATGCGAGCCAGCTGCCAAGGTGCAGCGTATGCTCCAGGTAATTAAATTCTCACCACAAACCCTACTAGTCATCATCACTAGCATGGATTCAGCAGTGTGCATGCCAAACGCTGTTCTGCGTTCCTTCCATGAATCCCATCCTCACCACACTCTGGTAGATGATAAAACCGAGGCATGGAGAAGTTAAGGAACTTGTCCAACATCACAGAGCTAGTAATGTGGGAAGATGGGATGAACAGCCAGCGAGTTTGGTTTCCAGCCTGAGCACTTAATCACCCAACCACACAGGAAACTGTTTTCATTTCACCCCACCGAAATTTACAGTGAAATGTAAACTGGTGTTGGGAGGGACTGAAGAGCGTGCCCAAGGACACATAGCCAGGAAAAGGCTGAGGCAAAACTTGAACCCATGCTGGTCTGCTCTAAAGCACCCTCTCTTCCCATTGTGCGGCTGTCTCCTCATTCACTGCCTTAAGACACTGCTTTCTTGCCTACCTCTAATTCACAGTGTCTTAGGCAAGCGAGTGAGACTGTGAAGTTAAGATTATTTTTAAGATGAAGGATTTGTGCTTGGGAGAGCTGGGAGGCAGGAAGAAGAGAACGGACTTGGCAGTGAAGGGAGAGGTTTCCTAATACATCCTGTTGCATTCCCAAGACAGAGAAACCTCTAAAGAATAGAGATTTATTCTTTGACTTCTAGAGGCAGGTGAGTCCGAGGCCAAGGGCCTTCTTGTCTCATCCCCTGGCAGAAGGCGAGACGGCAGTTCCAGAAGGGAGCAGAACTCATCCTTCATCAGGAGGCCACTCCTGGAAACCAGCATTAATTCCTTCACTCGTGACTTGTTTACCTCGTAAAGCTCCCACCTCTCAACCTCACATCAGGATTAAATTCCCAACCCAAGAGCTTTGTGAGAGAGACACTCTCAGTTACTTTTCCCTGACAAGAGCAACTTAAGGGAGAAAGGGCTCATTGACGCACAGCTCCGGGTTACAGGGAAGTCAAGTCATCGGGAATGTGAAGCAGCAGGTCACATTAAGTTGACTGAACAAGCAACAATGAATGCATGCATTCTAGTGCTCAGCTTACCCTTTCCACTCTCATACAGTCTAGGTTCTCCTTCCCAAGGAACAGTATCACCCACAGTGGGCGAGTCCTCCTACCTCAATCAGGTTAACTAAGATAGTCCTCCACAGACATGCCCAGAGACCCATCTTCCAGGTGAAGCTAGGTTTTGCCAAATTGGTGATTAACATTAGCCACCACAGGCAGACACATTCTAACCAACTTAGGTGGTGAGACTTGGGCCAGGGTAACAAGACTGCATGGAGGTGGGCGGGTGTGTGTGTGTGTGTGTGTGTGTGTGTGTGTGTGTGTGTGTGTGTGTGGCTCCAGAGTTGTTCTGGAGAACCAGTAGAACTTAGCAGGTACTAGAAGTCTAGTTTAGAGTGGGACCTCCAGCCTGGTGATTCAGTGGTTCGACAGACTATTCATGCTAATGAAAGGCAAGTTCTTGTAGGCAAGAGCTTCATTTTACAATATAGAGTCCAAGATGCTAAGAAAACACCCCATGAACTATTCCTGATGGTAGCCAGGGAAGTTTGGCACTCTCTCCAAACTCCAGAACTGACTACGGATATCAAGTGTCTTTTTAAAAATTTACTTATTTTTATTGTATGTGCGTTGGTGTTTTGCCTACACGTATATTTGTGTGAGCATGCCAGATCTTCTGGAACTGGAGTTACAGACAGTTGTGAGCTGCCACGTGAATGCTGGGAATTGAACCTACGTCCTCTGGAAGAGCAGTCAGTGCTCTTAACCTCTCTCTGAGCCATCTCTCCAGCCTGATATCAAGGTTCTTAATGTGTTTGGGTCATGGCCTCTTTGACAGTCTGATAAAATTCTCTCAAGAGAATTTGATACGCAGGTACTCTTGGTTGATTGTTCTTCAGTTGTGGAGCATCATCCTAAGAATTCCTAAGATAGAGTACCTCAGGTTCAGAATGCTGGGTTTAGGGGCTCTGTCCTGGCTCTCAAGCTTCTCTCCCAGTGGTCCTCAGCCTTCCTGATGCTGCGACCCTTTAATACGGTTCCTCCTCATGTGCTAACTCCCAACCATAAAATTATCTTCATTGCTACTTCTTAACTGTAATGAATTATAATATAAATATCTGTGTGCTAGGCAACCCCTGTGACCTCCAAAGGGATTGTAACCCACAGGTTGAGAACCACTGTTCCATAGGCCCTACCACTACTTGGGCAGGGCACTAGCTCTATGGAGGAGACTGAAGAGCCCATGTTTTACTGTGACTCGGTTTGGTCTCTGAGTGTTAGCTATAGAGATCTCTGCTAGGATCCTTGAAGGGGTGACTGTCCCATGAAAGCGTGTGCTGGCATGTATTTGCTACAGTTTCCTCCAGACTCGCAGCCCAGAGGAGGTCCATTTCTCTGAGCCTGTGTGTCCCTGTGTGTGCCCCACAACCAGCCCTGAGGCTCGTCCACCACTCTTTTACCTGAACATGCTGGGGGTTAGTCTAAGCATGGGTTACTTCTTGTTGCCCGAGGACTGTCCTCTTCGAGGTTACTGAGACAGGAGACCCTCTTCTGTGGACCCTGCTCTTCTCTCCCTGCACCAAACCCTGAGTGGTAGGAAGAATCTTCCAAGAACCTTCCTCTGAGGCCAGTATGCATTTCTAACCAGACTTTCGTCATGGATGAGGATGGGAGAGGCGCTGTCAGGAACTGACATTCAGATGCAGGTTCCTGATCAATGGCCACACGGGGGAGGAGGACCTGAGAGCCAGTGAAGTCTTGCCTGGGCCAAACCTCTTACATATTTTTCTGTGACCTTGGGCAATCTGCCTCACCTCTCTGGACCTGAATGTCCTAATCAGTACAAAAAAAAAAGAGGCACTGGACCCAAGCACACCCAAAGCCCCAAATGTGCTCTTTCCCCAGGATTCTAACTCTTGGTACAGAGCTGTAGCTCACCAGTAAGGACTGCACACTGGGACTGGAGTAGCCCTGATCACTTGATGAGGGTAAAAAGGCACCTCTCCCACTTAGCAGAGAGTGCCCCTCCCCCAACCATGACTTTGAGGAAAAGACTTCTGTATTAGCTCTTGGTATCAAGGTATGAAGAAGATATGCCCCTGAGATTATTTGATTTTACCCTCCCTGAATGCTCTGTGGCTACTTAAATACAAATTGAAATGGATTCAAATGAACTCACATTAAAAATTCAGCTTCTCAGTCTCACTAGCCATGTTTCACGCATTCGGTAGACGGCTGCCCACTGCGGAAAGTGATGCACTGAAGGTCCTTGTCTTCAAGACCTTCCTTACCAGGGAAAGTGGGTGTTTGAAATAGTTGAATGATAATGCTTGGGGACACCTTGGTCCTTGTGTCACTCATTACATCTCAGATGGGAGGGAGCTGACAACTCTCCATTAATTATAGACATAGTGACCTTCAGATTCACTTAATGATTGCCCAGGCTATATGGGTGGATGCATAGCAAGCCCAGAGACAGCCTCTGCCCCTGGTTCCCCCGGACAGCTCACGGTATCGCAGAGCCTTCCTACCAGGTCCTTCAAGTCAAGGGTTAGGCTTGCAGATCTCTCTTTCTGAACCTCCCTTTTACTGGACATCCAGAGCTACCTGGGAGGCAGGCCTTTGTCTTCCTTGGAGTCCTTGAAGACAGCTGCCTGTCAAAGGTCTGTGGTGAGGCTGGGAGTGTGGCTTGTTGGTAACATCATTCTGCTTTACACCCCTCCCCTGACCAAGCAAGGAGCAAAAGAGGTCCTGGCTATGGCTTTGACAGGGTAACAACAAGGGTCAGCTGAGAGTCCTTAGGAGCTCGGTTTTGGATTGACGCTGCCTGTTCCCAGATCTCATGGGACTCCTGGAAAAGGGTCATGGTGACCTCAGGGTAGGTCACCTCCACTCTTCACTGTACCTGCCCTTCACACAGATGTGGGCTGCCTCAGCTGACGTTTGCCAACTGAAGCTCCTCCTCCCCACCCCTTTTCTTCTCCTCCCATCTCTTTTTCCTCTTCCTCTCCTTTTTTTTCTCCTTCTTTTCTTCTTGCCCTGGGTGGTCGTCTACTGCCCCATACCCTCACCCCATTTCAGGCGATAACCTCATGTGTATTTCTGCTCATCTGCTCAGTCTGGTTCATCTGACCCTTCCTAGGGACTGATGAAACATTTCTAAAGCAGTCCGAACTGCTTCCAGATCGTTCTAAAGAGGCTGGAGAAGTCCTGGCAGGGTGGAATATAGGTTACCACAAGCTTTGTTTGCAGAAAGTTCCTCGTTTTCACTTTCACCCTTGTCTAGCTGTTCCTGCCAGCCCCCACCCCTAAAACTCACTCAGTACAAATTAAATTTACTGTCCAGTTAAATTGGGAAGTCAAATCAGTGATTGCAAAAGAAAGCAATGTCTCAGGCTGAAAACGCAGCCCAGTGGTAGAGAGTCTGTAGGAAGTACGAAAGCCTGAGTTGGGTTCCCTGCACCTTGAGAGACAAGTGGGGAGACAAAAGGAAAGGGGGGGAAATGAAAGAGGAAAGGAAAGCAAGGACTCCACAAACATGCTTATTTTATTTCTGCACAGCAATTTGGGGCTCCTGGTCTATACAAAATTTCATTGGCTTGGGGCTGGAGAGATAGATGGCTTAGGGGTTAAGAGTGCCAGCTGCTCCTCCAGAGGACCCAGGTTCAACTCCCAGTACCTACATGGCAGTCCACAACCATCTGTAACTCGAGTTACAGGGGATCCAATGCCCTCTTTTAGCCTGTGCAGGTACTTCGCATGAGTGTGGTGCATAGACAAACAGGTAGTCAAAATATACACAAAATAATAAAATAAAATAAAATAAAATAAAATAAAATAAAAAGATTTTCTAGGTCTCTCCTGGCTCTTACGGTCTGGAAGAACAGAAGTAGCATCTGCTTGTGGACTAGCTTGTGATGAGAAAACTTGACTTACAGACCCAGTTTTGTGACCCCTGCTGTGGAAGCAGGGGCAGGTAGCTCACTTCCTTTCTGTGTGATCGCCCATCTATAGAATAGTGACGTAAGACACTTCTTAGGGCTGTCTGTGGGGAGAGCACCTTCTGTTGTCACAGGTTGCTCATCAGACCTGGCTGCTGGCCTTTGGTCTTCTGATGCCAACTGGGCCAAAAGGCAGAGGTGTTTAGTTCTTCAATATCATCGTCTTTAGTTATGTGAGGACATAAAACAAAGAGACGAGAGAAGACATGGAAAGGATCAGGCCAACTTGCTCTCCTCCCCCTGTGTCTCACCAATCTGCCTCATCTCACCAAATAGCACAGGCTGAGAGGCCCAAATGCCCGGGCATCATCCTTGCCTTGGACTCTTCCTCTCGTTTCCACTTAGCTCAACTGTAAGTTCTGTCAACGGGAATCCTGACCTGACACCTCTCCGTGATGGCCACTCCCTTAGCCCATGCCTCTCCTTCCATCATCTACTCGGCGTCCTCTCTTGTCCTCACCTCTTTTCTAGACTCAAGCCAGAACATCTTTCATGCCCTGTTTCTTCACTGAGGCCATCATGGTTTGTAGTCATATTTATTTGTGTGGTTTGGAGTTCAATGCCTACCCTGCTCATTAGGCACACTTCAGGAGGTCATGATCCGTGCCCACCTGGGCATCACTACACAGTCAGTGCCACTGATAAGGGACAGAGCAGCAAATGTATGAATGGTTCAGGCAGGGTACTTGTTCGCTTATTCTTTTTTGCCCCTCTTCCAAAGGGAGGCCTTCCTCTAAAATGTGCAAGCTCTCATGAGCAGCAACTTGTCTTTTTCATACAGGAACATCTCTCTAGAGCCCAGAGCACTAACTCGTCCATTCATGGACTTGGTAAAGCTTTGTAAGTAGGAAGATCATGCCCACTACTTTTTCCTGTCACTTCCACAAGACACCTGCCAGAAACAACTTGAGGGGGAGAGGGGAATCATGGCAGGGAAGGAATGGAGGCAGGAATGGTTCAGTTTGTGGTGGTAGGACTTGCCCTGTGGCATCTGTATGTCTTGATGGATCAGGAAGCCACGAGTGCTTCTGGGGATGGGGGTGGGCCATATCCTTTAAAGGGCTGCCTCCAGTGGCCCACGTCCTTCCGTCAGGTCCTGTATTCCAAAGGTTCCACAGAACCATCAACTAGGAACCTGAACTGTCTAGACCCAAACAACAACAGAGTTCCACCAGGCTCTCTAATCCAGACTTACTGACTTTAGAGAAGGGACCACCTTCTCCTGACGTCATTCCTCCCCTGATCTCACTGATGTCTGGGGTCCTGGTTTCCATGAACCCTTTCTGATCTGAGAGCTCAGACTGGAGATAAACACAGACTCTCACTGATTCTGTCCAGATACCCTAGGAGAGGAAGTGGGGGCTTACCTGTCTCAGAGGGGTTCTGTTTGGGGCTGGAGAGGTTAGCTAGAGACACTCAAATGAAGCATAGTTCCTGTTGCTGCTCAAAGCCATTGGCCAGAGGAGCTCTAGGAAATCTCTTTGCCTTCTAGGGCTACACTGAGTGAAGCTGAAATCCTTCTCCGATTGCTGGAGATGGGGGAGAAAGCCATCCCCCACCTAGAGCATACTGGGAATTCCAAGAAGATATGGAATGGCCACAGAAGAGACAGTGAAGCTAGAGAGAGATCAAAAGGGAGGAAAGGGAGGGAAGGAGAGCAGAAAGGGGAGGGGGCTGCAGGGATGGTGTGGGAAGGCTCCTTGGTGCCTTATAACTCCACACACACACACACACACACACACACACACACACACACACACACACCCGGGCTGTAGCCTCCACCTGTGAAGTGGGATTACATTACTTGTGTAGCTACCAGACTAAGAGGCCCATCTGACAGATTCACCAGGACGCAGTACCTCAGCTACTGATGAGAATTGCTTATCCTACACCATCAGCAATGCCTCGCACTGAGCCTCTTCCCACTCTCCTGCTGGAAATGGCCATGGGGACTGAATTCTTCCACCTCACTTCCTCACAGTTTTTCTGCCAGAGCCTCCTCTTGGACACTCCCCACTTCCGTTCGTTCGGTTCCTCCTGCTGTGGAGGCATTTCCCCGAGAGCCAGCCTAGATTAGTTTGCGCCAAGGGTCAGGGAAGACTGTGTGTTTGGGAGGTGGTGGGCTCGGCTGGGGGGCTGGGGGTCTCGAGCTGCCTTGTGGCTGCTCTGCGGGGTCTGGCAGAGCCCCAGCCTCTGGCTGTGACATACAGCCTCCTTCATGAAACCAGACAGAATTAAGCCTTTTGTTTCCTGTTTGCTAGGCCAGCTTAAAGAAAACACAGAGGGTCCACGGGGCCGGGGCTCCCAACAAGACGGCCTTTGTATTCATTTAATTAATCAGTTAGCTGAGGGAAGGGAGGGGAGGGAAGTTCGCGGTATAAATACGTGTTTTTCTTTGGCTTTTTTTCCCCCCCAAAAGACAGAGTCTGAATGGCGACCCCATGAGAGCTCCCCCATCTCACTCTCAATGTGCTGGAGGCTGGGGCTAGCCAAGCCGCAGCTGTGACCCTCCTGGTCACCTCCCTCACTCAGGGGGCATTCACTGTGGTGTTTGTGGGTCCTGGGGAAATGTTAGGTACTGGCAGCGTAGCAAGGTGGCTGCTAGCCTCTGGACCCCGCGCCACCCTTTCTCCTTTACCTCTGAGCTGCACCTCCTATTATCTCCTGGGATGAGATAATTTCACTGCCACGTAGAAGAGGACATGTCCATCCCCCAAGGGGCCAGAGTCATCTGCAGGTGAACCATAGAGGGAGAAGTCCAAGCTGCAGCTCAGAGCCGTCCTTACCCACCCACACTCCCTGGAGCTAGCTAGAGGAGACCAGGCAGAGAGCATGCTCAGTCACCTCCAGGGGACACTATGGCTATCTGTTACTGTGCTCTATCCACAAGGCTGGAGTGGAGAGGCGGGATACAGGAGAAATGAGAGAGCCCTCTGAGGGTTATGGGGAGGGTGAGTTTGTGGGGTGGGGCAGTAAGCCCTCTAGGGCAGAAACACTCATGCCCACTCCCATTTCCAGGGAGATCTTTGAAGAAGCTTCCCTTGATGATAGTATTAAAATGAAAACATGTTTTAAAACATTGATTTTTTTTTTTTAGAAAATCTTTTTTGGAAATGGGTGAATTCATTTCTCATGCTCCTGCCCCTCCTCGCTCTCAGCTGCCAGGTGTTTGGGGGAGTTAAAAAAAAAATCTCTTTTATTATGAAGTAAAATATTTGCAGTCTGTAAATATATGGCCCTCGTAATGGAATTTCACTGTGGTCAAATTTTCCTTCTGTGCTCTTCATTTTAAGTCCGAGTTGGAATGCTCTGGTATCTGGTAACCATGACTCCAGCCTCCCAAATATACTGCCCAGAAAATCCGCCGACCGGATAAGAGGTGGAGGGCCCGGGCCTTGAACCTCATTCGCATCCTCTAGGTTCTACTTCCTTTATCAGACCATCGAGGGCAGGGTAATGGGAGGACCAGAGAGGCCAGGCAATGGGCAGAGCTTGTGGAATATTGTGTCAGAACTACATGGGTAAGCTTCAGCTTTCGCTCTTCTTCCTTGGGGAGACACGTCCCTCCTCAGCCACTGAGAAAGGCCCCTGTTTCTAAACCACAACCCCAGTGCCCTTCCCTTCCCTTCAGGGGTCCCCAAGAGCACGGCTAAACTAGGCTTATGCTTGCAATCCCAGTACTTGGGAGGCAGAAGCAGGCTATCACTGAAAGTTCAGGGGCAGCCTGGTCTACATAGCAAGATCCAGGCCCGCTTGGGTTATAGATAAAATAATAGTAAAGCTAGGCTGAGTCTTTTGCCAGGGCTTGCCTGGGGTCATCAAACTGTTCAACTCCCCATGCTGTGTGGCTGAGTCATGTACATCCATCCACAGGTAGCCAGTCTCCCGAAGCCGTGACTAGAACTTGGGACTGCAGAATCTGTGTCTTCTCCAGAGGGATCTTGAATTCACCCTTTTCTAACCAAGTTGATTTGCCCAAGCTAGGGCTTCCCTGGAATGTTTTAGCATTTTCCTTTCCCCAGGGTTATGGGGGCAGAGATGGGAAGTCATAGGTTCCAGGGTGGGGTGGGGGGAAGGACCAACCGTGCTGCCTTTTGCTTAGAGCTCTGGGGATGGTCTTTCCCAGAGGCCCATGGAGATGGCAAGGGGAGAAGTCAGATCGTGGAGAATTAATTTTTCTCTTCAGAGTCCCTTGAATCCTAAACACATGAGTGGGAAGGATCCCAGGGATAAGGACAGGGGACAGTTCTTTCTGAAAAGAAGAAGTATGGCTTGTGACATGTTGGCCAAGGGGTAGGCATGGCTTCGTTTTGGGGAGCTGGACCTTCAGGGAAGAGGAACCCACTAAAGCAGTGTTTCTGGATGCTGACACACACATGAGTCACCTGTTAAAATG
The DNA here is from genome assembly GCA_902168425.1 of Peromyscus attwateri. Lineage (NCBI taxonomy): Eukaryota > Metazoa > Chordata > Mammalia > Rodentia > Cricetidae > Peromyscus > Peromyscus attwateri. Next base: position 20,262 of record CABHPP010137212.1, on the reverse strand, counting down.
TGATGAAGTCTGAAGTGGCGGGTCTGACTGGGACAGAAATCTGGCTCCAGGTGGTACAGACCCTGCTGGCCTATGGGTCACACTGAATCCTCCAGGGTGCCTAGCTCACAGAGTTACCAATCCTTGGAAGGTAGGAGCTAGTCCTTAGTGCTTTCCTGTCCCCCAAACCCAGCGTAGGGTCAGGTACAGAGTCTGTTGGTTACATGTTGGTCACACATTCACTAAAAGGAGCAAGTTAGAAGATACCTGGGGCGTTTTCAGTTGTGAATATATTTTGAAGGTCTGAGTTCTTGATTTTTTTTTTTTAATAGTACTAGGCTTAGGGCATGTGCCTTGCCATTGAGTTACATCCTTAGCCCATTTAAAGACATTGATTTATTTGTGTATTTGTGTGTGTTTACATATGTGAGTACTTGCATGCTATTGTCTATAGGTGAAGGTCAGGGGGCAACTTACAGCGATCAACTTTCTCTGTCCACCATGTGGTTCCCAGGGATCAACCTCAGGTCATTAGTAGCAAGTGCCCTTATTATCTGCTGGGACATCTCACTGGCCCAAGCCCTTGACTATGTAGTCCAGATTGGAATCAAGTATGTGACTTACTTGCCCTTGCCTCACACTTGCTGGGATTACAGGTGTTCACCATTGTCTTAGGGTTTATCTAGTTGTGACGAAACACCATGACCAAAAGTAACTTGGAGAGGAACGGGTTTATTTTGCTTATAGTTCCATATCACAGTTCATCTCTGAAGTATGTCAGAGCGTGGACTTAAATAGGGCAGGAACCTGGAGGCAGGAGCTGGTGCAGAAGCCATGGAGGAGTTCTGCTTACTGACTTGCTCATTATGGCTTGCCCAGCCTGCTTTCTTATAGAAATCAGGACCACCAGCCCAGAGATGGCTTCACCCACAATGGGCTGGGCCCTCCCTTATCAATCTCTAATTAAGAAAATGCCCCATAGGCTTGCCAACAGCCTTATGGAAGCTTTTTTTTTTTTTTATTTGAAGTTCCCTCTTCTTGGACGAATCTAGCTTGTGCCAAGTTGACATAGAAACTAGACAGGACAGCCACCATGGCTGGAGTTGTTATTTATGTTTGCATCCGTGCTGTATCTGTTCTTCCTTTTAAATACTGTTGGCACATAGCAAGGATGTTTGTTTCTTTATTGGGCATGTAGTCCATGCTGGAGAAGTCTAGGAGGGGTGTCCCTGGATGCCCATCTGAACCAGCCTCCTAGTACTCATTCCCTCATTCATGTTGTCTTTGTGTAGCTGGTCTTCATAGTAGGAGGGCCAGGTAGGTGGCTTCTGGATGGTTGGCAGAGAGGGAGCTTATTGGCTTTAGTCATACTGTCATGCACTGTGACTCATGTTCCTCAGTCTAGAATTGCAAATCTGTATTTTATTGCATACAAGTAACAATTCATCCCAAAGTGATCATGACTCTTGCTCGGGGAGGGCGAGTGAGGCTTTGCAGACTGAGTTAGGCCTCTCTGATCCTCTTCTACTTTACATCTCTGAGAAGCTCCTGCTTTCAATCTGGGACGACTCTTACCTCCTTTCTCAACCCGTGGGCTGTCCTGACATACGGGCCACCACTCAATGCTGGCCTCCCCTTTCTACATGCAATTAAATCATCACAAATTTATTAGATATTCAATATGTTCAAGACACTTAAGAAAGATAAAATACAATTGAACCCTAGCCCCAAACTTTCATCTGTGAGGGCTTTGTCCTCTGAATGGGGGAGCAGTTTGTGAAAAGTAATACTATAAAGTTAAATAATAATGAAGATTATAATGCAGGAGATGTCACACAGAGGAACAAAATTAATTAATTACTAAATGAGCAGTGCCACAGATTCCATGTGTTGAGGGAATTCCAGAAAGAAAGATGCCGTGCTCTGGGGTGCTATAGCATGACTGGGGGGAGGGGGGCAGGGCAGGGCTGGCAGGGGTGGGTGGAGTCTACTGAGGTGGGCGGAGTCCAGATTAGCCTGGCACAGGCTCATGGACCACCTGCTATGTTCCAGACAGACCACAGTACTCCACAAGTACAGAGATGAGCAAGGCAGAGTCGCAGAGGTTGGGGAGCTGTAAAGCATTAAAGCCCAAGTTTGGGCTCTCTGGTGGTTTGAATGTGAAATGTCCCCCATAGGCTCATGTGTTTGAACCTTGGTCCCTGGCTGGTGGAGCTGTTCACAGAGGATGTGGGATCTTTGGAGGTATAGCCTTGCTGGAGGAAGCACATTGCTGGGGTAGACCTGGAGAGTTCATAGCTCCTCCCCACTTCCAGTTCACGCTCTCTGCTTTGTGTTTGCTGCTGAGAGGTGATCTCTCAGCTTCCTTCCTTGGCTTCTTGCTGCCATACCTCCCTCACCATTATAGACTCTCGCCCTGGAACCATTAGTCAAAATAAGTTACTTTTGGTCATGGTATTTCGTCCCAGCAATGAAAAGTAACTAATACAGATCCCCAGAACGTATATGAAGTTGGATGTGAAAGCCTCCATCTGTAATTCCATTGATCCCACTGTGAGATGGGAGTCAGGGGACTCCTCAGAAACACAGGGACTAGCTAGCCTGTCGTGACAGCAGTGAGTAACGGAAGACTGTCCTATACAAGGTCAGCCAAGGACTGACACCTGAGCCTGACCTCTGACCTTCTGTGTGTCTGGAGCCTGCTAAGAATGCAGGATTTCTGCCTCATTCAGACCTGCCACTTTAGAATCAATTCCACTGTAGTAGGTGAATCATTTGTCTGTTTACATCAAGAAATGCTGTTCCGGTGGACTCCCCTTCCCTACAGATTCAACTCTGGGAACCACTGGAGTGATGGGGTCGTCAACCAGCTTTCAGGTTGTCAGGAGAGAAAGAGATATGAGGAAGTGGAGGTGTGAGCACAAAGAAGATAGGCGGTGAGAGGGATCTAAATACAAAAGAATAAGAAAATGGTTTTTAGAATTAAGTAAGTCTATATGTTCATCTTATCAGTCACTTTAAGCCTATTCTGTAATCTAATTAGCAAAGAGAGTCCAGGCAGGGGCTATCGCATATGCTTTACAGATAAAGGAAAAGGAACTCGGGGGGGGGGGGGTCACAAGTGGGGTTCTGCCTTCTCAGTTAATGTTGCTTCCCTTCTCTATAATCCCTGTGGCCTTGAGAGACTGTGTGCTATAGATCAAGGCAGGTAGCCTAAGTAAAAATGCTGAACACACACACACACACACACTCACACTCACACACAAAACCACCACCACCACCACCACCACCAAAAAAGACACACACAGTAATTGAGTACTATAGGTGAGAGGAACACAGACACACAGACACACAGACACACACAGACAGACAGACACACACACACACACACACACACTTGCAAACACACATACAGACACAGACACATACACACACAGTTGATGAGTACCATAGGCTAGAGGAACACACAGAAACACACACACACACACACACACACACACACACACACACACACACACTTGATGAGTATCATAGGCCGGAGAGGCAGAGCCCAGGTAGAGTTAGTTGACTTTGAGAAGGAAAAGGGAGGAAAGGTTAAAGGTACAGCATTGGGGAAGAGAGGGAGGAAGCCAGGAAAAGTTAAAGGACACAGAACCCACGGGCACCAAAATCACTAGGCTGGTGTATTCAAAGAGCATTTACAAGCAGCATGCTACAGTCCTCATAGCTCTAGACAAAAGACACAGGCTGGTGTTGTCTTTGTTGTAAAATGACACAGAGGCAAAGGGGTCCTCTCCTACATCCTTGAGAGCAGAAAGCTTGTAGGTGGGAGGGAGCTACATCCCATGCAATCCTCAGGACCCACCCCAGTGTCTTCCTCTATCCTTACCTTCACCTCTGTTTGGACTCTGCTGAAGTTCTGGACTGTGGTTGCTTTTATGATGGCCCTGGCCCCTGGTGAGGAACAGTGTGTCTGGATGTCTCTGTAGCCACTCAGAGTCAGAGGGGGGTCTAGTGACAGTGCCGTGCCGACTGCTATTTGAGGTGAAGCAGGGTGGTGTGATGATGGAACAAAGACCCCTGGAGTGGGGAATGGCCCTGGAGGGGTCAGCTGGAGACGGGAGAGTGAAGCTATGTGCTAAACATTCTGCCATTCCCTGACCGGGGAGTGAAGGGGTGGCTTCCAGTTACAGAAGGAAGAGCCCACAGAGGCAGCCCTTCCTTTCCCCCTGAATCCTTTGATCTGGGAGTCCTGGAGAGTCCATCCCAGGGGCCCCACGGAACTTCTGAGTAACTTACTGGCTGTCTTGAATTTTACTCCTTTGTGTCAGAGGTGATCTGGCTAAAACCAAAGCCACATTGATGGAATTTCAGGAATCTGCCCTCCTTGCTTTGGGGAGGTCATCTAGCCCTCAGGGAAGGAGCCCACACTGTTCTTGTTCTAAGGCCAAAGTTTGCATTCAGAGCACAGGAAGGCAGTAACTCCCCTTAGACTCCCCTCTGCACCAGACAGAGCTCAGACCTACATCTCAGAGATGGGCACATTGCCACGGTCATGTTGTCACCTGCGGGAAGATGAACAGTGTGGGCACCTGGGGATCTTTACACAGTTTCAATCTCCAGCAGTGGCTGCATCCCACCTAAGGCTAGCAACTACTCCCTCTTGCCTGGGATGAAAGGATTTCCTAGGAAAGGAAAACTTAGTGGTAAAACCCAGAAAGCCCCAGGATGAGTTGATCATGCTTACCATTCCCATCGCTCTCTCAGGAAAGTTCAGAATCTGAAATTTCCCCGGGCACAAGCCTGGATTTTCTCCTGGGGACTCAGGTAAAAGGATGGATGTTGCTGGAGAGCTTCTCTCCAGGTCCCACCAAGCCCCGCAGTTCCACAACCCACATATAAAATAATCACCAGCCGCTTATATTACTTATAAACTGTATGGCCATGGCAGGCTTCTTGCTAACTGTTCTTATATCTTAAACTAACCCATTTCTATAAATCTATACCTTGCCACGTGGCTCGTGGCTTACCGGCATCTTTACATGCTGCTTGTCCTGGCGGTGGCTGGCTGTGTCTCTTCCTCCACCTTCCTTTTCCCTCAATTCTCCTCTCTGTTAGTCCCGCCTATACTTCCTGTCTGGCTACCGGCAAATCAGTGCTTCATTTATTAACATATTTGTCATACAGAACATCCCACAGCAGATGGACTTGAGTATGCTGTCACCGTACTGCATGGGAGTGGTCTTAGGATCTGCAGACCCGAATCAAAGTTCCTAGGAACTTCCAGGATATGCAAGGATGAACACCACACTTGGTATTTATGAGTCTCAGTTTCCTTACCTGTAAGATAGGGGTTATGATATGAGCTTCTGAAGGTCGTGGGAAGGAATGAAGCAGGCAGTGCCCATCAGCCGTGTCTGGCGCAACGGTTAGCTCTCCTGATTCTTCCCATTCCTTCTTTGTTCTGGGGCAATAGGCATTCTGTTTGTTGTTGTTGTTGTTGATTTGCTTGCTTGCTTTGTTTTTGAAGGTCTGCTCATTTATTGTTACTCTTAAACTTATTTTTGACCTGACTCAGCAGTAGAAGCTCTTAGCAAAGATAGCCTACACCTTTTGCCAGTCTGTTCCTGGCGGTTTCCCTGGGCTTCCTCCATTCTCTTGGCCAAAAGTTTAGTACATTCTGCGGCCTTCTCCCTGTTTTTCTTGGTACTTTGTTTCTTCAGAGCGATTACATCAATGTTCATGTTGCAGGATGCGTGGGGTGATAAGACACTAACTCTTCGGGTGTTCTGGTCCTGGGTTTCTTATCTTCTTTGTTTAAGGGCTTTTTGACAATTTAGATGACATCATCATCTTTTTTTTTAAATTTATTTACTTTTATTTTATGTGCACTGGTGATTTCCCATGGGTGTCGGGTCCCCTCGAACTGGAGTTACAGACAGCTGAGAGCTGCCATGTGGGTGCTGGGAATTGAACCCGGGTCCTCTGGAAGAGCAATCAATGTTCTTAAATGCTGAGCCGTCTCTTGAGATCTTTTTTTTTTTTTTTCTACCACCCCTTTAATTTGTCCCATATTGACATCATCTTCTTTAGAGAGATTGAAAAGTCTTTGGATTCTACCATCTCGTTTGGGCCCCAACTGCCTCAGCGTAGTACTATCTGTCAATCTGGGAATATTCCTCTCTCTCTCTCTGTTACACACACACACACACACACACACACACACACACACACACACACTTGAAAACACTTAGATTGGCATCCGCAATGCATTCCTGAACAGACTTGCACTTCCTCTCTCCAGTTCTCCTTGGCCTGTAATAGGAATGCTCCTTTTTCAATAGCAGACACTCTGATCCTGAGTTCAGGGAAACCTGTTTGCCATCCCCACGTAGTCCTCAGCTCTTCACCCAGAGCATGGTTCTGTGGCCATGCCCTTCTCAGAGAGAGCAGGACACTTGCATTCATCGTCCACTTCAATGAGTTTCTGATATCCAGAGGCTGGAAAGGAGATATTCAGCTTCATCTTGACAAAGCTGACAGATTGGGAGGTGCCATGAGAGAGAGAGAGAGAGAGAGAGAGAGAGAGAGAGAGAGAGAGAGAGGTGATACCCATTCTTTTTTTCTAGACAGGGTTTCTCTGTGTAGTTTTGGTGCCTGTCCTGGATCTCGCTCTGTAGACCAGGCTGGCCTGGAACTCACAGAGATCCACCTGCCTCTGCCTCCTGAGTGCTGGGATTAAAGGCATGCGCCACCACCTCCCAGCAATACCCATTCTTTATGGAGGAGATGGAGCTAGTGAACAGGATGAGTTTACTCTGGGTCAAAGTGATAGAATCAGAGATAAGCACTAGATCCTTACCTAACTCTTAACTGTATCTCCCTATTTTGAAGGCTTACGTGGGGACACAGAGCAGGTTTAGGTAGCAGAAAGTAGGTGGTGTGGCATCATTCTGCAGGGGCTGTAGCAAGGCCTCTCTGAGAGGCCAATGTAAAGCTGGGCCCCGGAAGAAAATAGCCACAGAACTATAGTGGTGGCTTCTGAATCTCCCAGTGACCTGTGGAATCAGCTGCTCAAGAAACAGCCCGTCCCTGACTGGGGCCAAGGAGTAGATGGGAATGTAGCTGTTCTAGTCAGCTGTCCTTCCTCTGGGCGGACTCCTCTGCTGATCAGAGCTTTGTGGAAAGGGGAGGAGGAAGTCAAGCTAGAATCCATTCTGGAGGTCAGATTGCAGATGAAAATGACATAAATGAGTTACTCTGCCCTTCTTGGAGATACTCTCTACCCGTGGTGACAAATCACAGTGAATTTGGTTTCCTTTCTGGTTCTGCTTTGTCGGCATCACCTTTTCCTTTAAGAAAAAAACACAGCCCTGTTTGGATTGCACGCTAAATGATTTATGAGCATTATTCTTCTCCGTTCATCCTACCTGTAGGAGCTCCGGCCCTTGCGATCCTATTCATGTTGATTAAGTACATTTGAAAGCAAGAGGAGACTGAAATCACTTCACAATACAGATTCAGCTTCCCCTGGCTCAGGGGAATTCCTCATCTCCCCTTTGAAAGAGCTCCTTTGCAGAGACAGCAGGAGGCCCATCCAGACTGGGAACAGGAAGCCCAGGGGATCTTTCTCTCTGGAGCTGGTCATGGATTTGAGATTCTGGCATTTCTGGGTAGAGGTACACTCAGGAGTCAGTTTATGCTTCTTTTACTTCTCACCTCTCTGCTAGCTGGCACTGTGCCCGGCTTGACCCTGGCAGGGCAACGTTGATCAGGAGCACAGGAGGGCATTTCTGGATGGTCAGTCAGAGCTTAATGTTTTTAGGGATCTCATTGAACAGAGGTGTGGGAGGATGGAAAGAGGTCACTGTCTTTGTATATTCCTGGGTTGATTAACTCTGTGTGTGTGTGTGTGTGTGTGTGTGTGTGTGTGTGTGTGTGTGTGTAAAGGAACCATGGTCACAGAGCGAGTCCTCAAACTGAAGGTCTTCTCATTGGGGTCTGTACTTATGTCCGTGGCCTTCCCAGTTTCTACCTCATCCTTGTCTGTTTCCATGTGATGGAAATCTTGAAGGTAAACTGCTAATTAATGATCTAAACTTATAACTTGGCACACATTAACACAGGATGTAGACTTCAACGATTTCTTTTACTTGACTCCTGTTAGTCTGGAAATGAGACTTCAGTAGATTCTGTTTCTCCTCCAATCTCCTCTCTTGCATCAGTTGGGCACAGGGCTCCCTCCTACAGATCCTCAAGTCAAAGATGAGACGGGACAATGACCCCTGAATTTATAGCATAGCTGCGAACACAGGGAAGTTGCCCATCATTCCTGCCTTTGTCCCTTCTGAGCTGCCTCGGTGTCCAATCTTTCAAATCTGGGCTGTAATAGTCTTACTCCCTTCTGTCTTCAAAAGCCACCATCCTTTGTGGCTTCGTGTGCTGAGTCCCAATGCCTCACTCGCCACCCTCCTGTCTTTTTAGGACGTCATGGGGCTCCCACCTGCCGCAGACGTTAGACTAGCTGGACCTTGTCTTAGTCTCGTGCTCATCTGTTTGGTGACTTTGGAAAAGCACATCTCCTATCTGTGGTTCTCAGTGTCCTCCCCTGCTAACTTAGAGAGAGACCGTTTGAAGAACAAATGGGACACTAGCTTTGAAAAATGTTTTGAGAACTGAATGGTTGCCGTCTCTTCGGAACAAATTAAAATAAATCCTTAAGAGCCGGGCATGATGACACACAGGAGGCAGCACTCGGGAGGCAGAGGCAGGCAGAGGCAGCCTAGTCACAGAGTGAGTTCCAGGACAGCCAGGGCTACACAGAAAAACCCTGTCTGGAAAAATTACCACCACCACCAATAATAACAATAATAATAGAAAATAATAATAACAAATAGAAAATCCTTAAAATGTAGACATTTGGGCTGAGGGATAACTTACTCTGGCTTCAGCATGCATGAGTACACACAAGTACATGCTTCCCCACTCTCCTCTGCCCATGCAGGTACACCTGCAAATAAGCAAACACAAATAAATACAAACACACCAACACCCACAAAATGTGAAAAGTTAAAATTCTAATGTCTGGCTGTATCCAGCCTGGGAGAGGGGTTTAGCAGTGCATCCTGAAGAAAAATCGTGAAGCTATTTATGTGGAAATAGAGACCAGTACTATGGTGCCAAACAGCCCCAGACCTTATAGGAGTCAGAGGCTGGGGGTTGGTCACCCACTACATGCCAGGCATCTTCTTGGCTCCTTCATGGCTAGTGTGGCCTCCACCAATCTGGAAATGGTATTATCCTTGTTTGAGCAGATGATGGGATGAGATGCAGAAGGGTTAAGTTGCTGCAGAAGAGCACCAAGTGAGTGGCTTGGAAGGTGGAGAATCTTACGCCGGTCTGCTCATCACTTGAGTCCCTGTTATACCAGCCAGTCAGAGCCTATAGCTTCCACACTGATCCCAACAGTGGCCCTGGCACACAGCTCCCTTTAACAGCCACCCATCTCTCAGACCTGTCGTGTGACTGCTCACAGTGTGTTCCCCAGAGAAGTTGCCCTTCCCCCTCCCTCCCTGGCTCTTTCCCTCCCTCCCTGGCTCTCTCTGTTCAGCACACTTACCAGAGGACTGTTCTAGTGCCTGAATTATATGGTTAGCCAAGCCAGAGCCAAACCTCAGTGCTGTGGACCACAGCAATCCTGAAAAGGGCTGTGAGGGAAAGGCGCCACTGGACACAGATTTTAGCCTGAGCTTAACCTTCCTCCACGAATGTTGAGCCACACTTTGGGGACCGACGCAGCGATCTGCCTCCTACTCTTGGAACCCCTAGTTATCGTCCCACTATCAGGGAGCACAGTCCTGGATGGAGGGACACCGGAGTGTGGTCATGCTCCCCCTCCATGACTTCCCTGGGCAGAGTCCTCCATCCCCACCCCTTCCTCTGTTTATTCCTGTCTTCTCCCACCCCTGATGTGGAGGGTCTGGCCCCACTCAAGCTTTTGCCTACTCTGGGAAGCCCTTCTCTGCAGAGCAGCTCAAAGGGCCTTTTGAACGGGGGGAATGAGCAGCCTGTGGGCCTGGGAGGAGAGATAAAGGCGAGTGATCCCCAAGGGCCATGGGGTCAGGGGCTGTGTATCTGGTGACTTCTGAATGCAAGCTCCAACAAAGAGAAATCTGTGGTGGGAGAGCCTCCGTGAAGGAAATAAAATCTCCATGAAAACAAACTTTTGTTGGAAGCGTTCTCCTCTTGTTTTGGCAGCGCCGCTAGGTCCTGGGAGGGGAAGGCCAAGAGTCTTCCGGAGGAGTCTGGAGGCCCCCAGATTGTCCAAATATCGCCTTGCTCTGAGAGGACTGTTTTCTTCCCTGCAGGAAGAAGGGCTTGGGAGTCAGTGTAAGAACCGCTGGCTTTCTAATCAAGGCTAGTGCGAGCAAGAAAGAGCTGGGGCCACAGAGCAAGCACTTGGATTGTGAGTTAGGAGACGTGGCTAACAAGAACCTGTCTGTGGTGCAGTTCCGTGGCTCCACAAACCCCAGGATCCCTTTCAGCTTTGTTTTTCTCATCTATAAAATGGACATCACTTGCCCAGATTCATTCAGCTAGAAACGCAGGACCAGTCCTGAATGAGCACAGCCATTTCCTTGTAGCCGGTGGAGAGCAGAGGGTAGAGGTGAAGGTTGTCAGGCGAGGCTTGGACGATTTCTTTTTCTTCTCTCCAGGGCTGGGTGGTCACAGATGATACTCAGCAGTTTAGTTTCTGCATCTTGTTTTTCCAACTTCAGAGAAGCTGGCATGGTGAGAGTGGGACCCTTGATCTGTCTCTGCAGTCAACTTCAGCGGGTCCGTGCATTTGGAGGTTGGATGGATACGTTAAAGGAGGCTTTCCCCAGCTGCTGAGATGGTCTTCAGTAAGCCCAGGGATGTTTTCTTCCTGGAGCTAGTAGAAGAACCAGAATTTGTGTTGGGTCCAGGCCCCCAAGGGTTGCCTCTTTTTGTCCCACTCAGGAGGAAAATCCTGGTTGTGGCTGCTGTTTCACGGAGCTCAGGGCACCCCAGAGTTCTGGGTGTCCAGCAGGGATAGAGCTGGGGTCAGAAGCTGAGCTGTGGTTTTGAGTCTGTCTGCTTCTCTTACGCTGTGTGACTGTGGGCGAGAACTATCCTTCTCTGATACCTATTTCTCTTATCATGATCATGCAGAATGAGTAAGTCACTCTTACCTCTGCAGGAGATGGGAAAGTAGGTACTAACCTGGGACAGTTCTGCTGGGTGGAAGAGGCCTGAGCAGTTGTTTGGGGGCAGTAAGACTGGGAAACAAGCCTCTCCCTTCATCCCCTAGTCTCTCCCCCAACTCCTTTCCTTGCTGGCAGCCAGGGATGTTGTTTCTCTTCTTCCAGATGAATTCTTAGAGACAGATGTGTCCACAGAGCTCTGGACATCCTTGAAAACTGAATAGCATATGGCTCTCTTTTTGACCCCGGTGGGACTGACTGGGGAGGGCCTGTCCTTGGAAGTCTGACTGAGTCAACAAAGGCCCCTCCTTCTTCCCTCTGCTGTCCCATCAGAGCAGGGCCTCTGACTTCACATGGCTGATCTGAACTGTGGGCAACAGGGAAGCATTGTTAGAGGTGGTTAATAAATGAGGCCTCCTCTGCTGACCACATGGAGAGCTCACTTGGGGCATGTTCAGGCTTGGCTGGCTGGGATGTAAGAGAACAAGGAAGGAGTGGACTGTGGGAGTTTTTTTTTCTCTTCCCCCAAAACACACACACATCATTCACACGTACGTATGCATGCACACACATTCACATATGCACACCCAGTACTTTCACATGCATACATACACATGCAAACATGTACACACATGCATAGATAGACACATAGTCATACATATTCATGCACAGTTGTATACATAAACATATACAATACACATATATGCACACACATACACATATACACATAATATAGACATATGCACACATATACATACATGCAAATACACCCTCATACATACCCATAGCATATACACATATATACACACATGCACACACATACATATATACACATATAATACACAGGCACATATACATACATACACACATGCACACCATCATGTAGACCAAGGTTTATTAGTATGTGGGTCTTTGGGTGACATTACTAGGTATAGTGCCATGCCTAAGGCAGACTGTTTTTGTCTGGTGACTTGATGGCTCGTCGGCTTCTCTCCTTCCAGCAGTCCTTTAGATGGGGCCTTCTTTTCAGCAGCTCTCTAAGGCGACTAGACTTGGTGGGAAGGCTTTGGTTCTGAAAAGCCGGGCTTCAGAGGACTGAGAGTCACCCGTGGGAATAAATGGAGAGGAATCTCAGGCTGCTTGCAAGCATTGGGGAGCGCCTGCTTTCGCAGGGCCCTCGGCTGGGTGCAGGGAAGCACATGTGGCAACCTTGCCCCTGCCTTCAGCATCTCATGGGGCAGGGGTTGTGGGGGTGGGGAGGCATTGACTCAGACCCGTAGGTTCATGTATCTATGGAGGAGGCCATCCATGGCCATGATGAGGAGGGGACAGGGACTTGGTTAAAAATTTGTTTGCAGGAGGTGATGTCAGTACAGACTGTCCTGGGCTTTACTCAGGAGAGGGAAGAAAGGAGCTATCTAAGGAGGAAGGAGAGACGGACTGAGCGCTGAGGCACTTGGGTTTCAGTATGCAGGTACTGGAGAAACTAATGGACATATTTAAACAGTGGGGGACATTGCCAGGGTATTTAGAACACTTGTCTGAGCAGACAGGGGTTAGAAGGGTCCAGACCCAACTCCATATGGCTGGAGCCATATACATTTTTAAAATTCAATTTTGTACAGTGGCGTTCAGGGGCAGGGTTTAACAACATATCCATATATATATATATATATATATATATATATATATATATAACACAACATATCCATATATATATATATATATATTTTGGTTTTTCGAGACAGGGTTTCTCTGTGTAGTTTTGGTGTCTGTCCTGGATCTCACTCTGTAGACTAGGCTGGCCTTAAACTTACAGAGATCTCCCTCGCTCTGCCTCCCAAGTGCTGGGATTAAAGGCATGAGCCACTGCTGCCCGGCAGAATCCATGTTTTAAAAAAAGCTGGGTGTCGGGGCACGCTCCAGTTAGGGTTACTGTTGCTGTGATGAAACCAAGGAAACCTGGGGAGAAAAGGGTTTATTTGGCTCACACTTTGACATCACTGTTCATCTCTGAAGAAAGTCAGGGCAGGAACCTGGAGGCAGGAGCTGATGCAGAGGCCATGGAGATGCTGTTGTCTGCTTTGTTCATCATGGCCCAGCATCAATTGCTCAGCCTGCTTTCTTATAGAACCCAGGACCACCAGCGCAGAATGACACCACCCACAGTAAGCCAGGCCCTCCCCCATCAATCACTAATTAAGATACCGTCTTACAGCCAGATCTTATGAAAGCGATTTCTTTCTTTTTTCTTTCTTTTTTTTTTTTTTTTTTTGTTTTTTGAGACAGGGTTTCTCTATGTAGCTTTGGAGCCTGTCCTGGATCTCGCTCTGTAGACCAGCCTGGCCTCGAACTCACAGAGATCCACCTGACTCTGCCTCCCGAGTGCTGGGATTAAAGGTGTTCGCCATCACCGCCCGGTGAGGGCAATTTCTTAATGGCGGTTTCTTCTTTTCAGATGACACTAGCTTGTGTCAAGCGCACATAAAACCAGGCAACACAGTGGCACATGCTTGGAATCCTAGCACTAGGGAAGATAGGGGCAGATGGTGAAGCTCACCTGCTGGACAGCCTAGCCTAATCAGTCAGTTTATAGGCCAGTAAGACACCCTCTCTCAAAAGATGGATGGCTCCTGAGGAACGGCAGCTTAGGTTGACCTCTAGTGCATGAGTGCACACATAAACATACATGAACACATAATAGAAAGTGGGGGGCTAAGGATGAAGTCAGTGGCCTAATGTGTGCAAGGCCCTGAGTTTGATCCCTCCCACTGAAAAATAAAAATATATAAACAAATACATTTAAAAGATAATAGGCCTTTTAAACTACAATTTGACTTGCAATTTTCATATCAGGACACTGATGCTCAGGGTACGCTTCCATCTATGTGAAATGGCATCTGATTGGTATGTTCTTTGCAGCTTTATTTATGATTGCAAAAACTTGGAAAGAACTCAAGCATCCATTAATTGAAGACCAATTAGACTATGGGATGTCCTGACAAGGAATACTATGGATTTAATTCGAGGAAGTTCTTTGTGTTGATGTGGAAAGATCTCCAAAATACATTGTGAATAAAAGCAGAGCCCCCCAAAAGTGCCATGGTGTACACAGAACTGGGAAAACAAGAGTTCACATTTGTATTTGTTTGGCCAGATGAGAGATAGAAACGAGAGGCAGACATCACCATGTACATCATTTCATACTATGGAATTTTGAACTGTGCTATATATTGTCTATTCTAAAACTAGATTTTAAACGAAACAAACAAACAAACAAAAACCAAACCCAGACCACTACCAAGAAAAGCAACAGCAAAAATACCTCACTACCAATTCTACCAAACATCTGGGGCTGAGTTGTGCTAAGAACTTCTGGTTTGCAGTCTCTAGGCTCAAAGCTATACAGTGGCCATGGGGATATAGGGACAGATTTGAGGAGTTACTTGGGTGAGGAGTGAAATCCCCCAGTATTGGGTGTGGGGATTGAAGAGCATGGAGATAAAGATGGGTCCCAAAGGCAGCCCTGGTCTGAGATGGGAAGACTGGAGAGAAGCCCATTGGGGACAGGGGCAGCTTTCCGTTACCAGGGCCGTCACCCCTGGAGAATCACCAGCTCTGGCATTCTTTTCCCATTCATTCCAGAACTGGTCCTGACCCCGCCCCATTTCTCTAACCACAGAGGCAGTGTTTCCTCAGAGCGGATATTCCTCCAAAGTTGCATGTTTTGCTGAAGCCTGCCCCACTGAAGGTTCTAGGCTCTAGCTTGCTAGTGAAGCTCCCTCCTTCCAGAGTAGCTCTCAGATCCGAATCCCAAGGAGGTGTTGACTCTGCAGGTGGGGTCTTCAGGAAACAGAAGCATTGAGAGTACCTATAGGCCCAGGGGTGGGGAAGAGGCGTGGTCGGTGCACACACCAGCAGAAACCCACATTCCTCTCGGGCTCAGTGTGTCGTAAGATGTGGTGCTCCTGGTGGAGAGGACGTGGGCTGTGAATCTGGGGCTAGTGGCCTGGGCCCCCTCAGGATGCATGCACCCTGGGGACTGGTGGCAGAGTGAGAGATAGGAAAGAATATGTAGTGTGTGCCAGTACGTTTGGGCACATGTGCTTCTTTGGTGAGGCAGCATGTCCTTCTGTGAAGGTGGGGTGAAGATGAAACACCGCTGGACAGCTGTGGGCAGATGTGTGGTTTGTGAAGTAAAATATGACTACACTCTTGGTTTTGGCTGTAGCTGGGAAGGATTTGAGGACAATTAATAAATCATTTAGTGGCCCAAGTTTAAGTAACTTATTATTATGGGATGCATATATTTATTATGCTTCACTAAGCAACACTGGCACACTTCCTTTGACTGTCACACAATTTGCATGCAATTTGTTTCAGCAGTTTTTTTTTTTTTAATGAATCTATAAATTATTAACTCTCGTTCTTCAGGACAGATTGCTCGAATTTCCTCCCCTCCCCCACCACCTGCAAAAACTCTGTGTCCTCAAATGATGGCAGTGCTACCTACCTACCTGTTGTGTGAGGGACAGGGAGTGGCTGGGAACCTGGAGCTGGTCCCCACCAAGGTGTGTAATTGGGGTGATTGGCTGGTACCAGGAGAAGTTCTGTGAATGCAAATGCTGCCTTCCAAATCTATGTGAAAGCTGAGGAAATGTGGGGTCAGGGAGAGGCAGCCCAGTTAATATGAGAGCCTGGAGCGTTTCTGACCCCGGGGGGCTCCAAATGGTCCTTATGCAGATGAGAAAGCCCAACCCCGCGACCTCTTTGCTCTTAATCTCCCCAGCTCTGGTTTTTCACCGTTACTTCTCTCTGCACCTTTTTCTAAGATGTTCTCCACACCGGGTTTGTGTTTTGTTTTTTAAAGGCCTGAGAAGTATTGTTTCATTTTTCCTGGAGATACAGTTTGAAGCTTTTGGTACTGTGACATTTCCAGCTGAATCCTTAATTATTATTGCCTCTTCTCACAAAAATTTTCTTCAAAGTACTTAGGGCCCGGGGTTAAAGGACGGCTTAGCTGGTTTGCCTCTCCACTTCCTAGATGTCTTTTCTAATATCTAGACAGTATACATCATGGAGTACGTTGTGAGGAACAGCTATTCCCTGCCTTCATTTCTTCCCACCTTGTTGGAGTGACCCAACATCAACAGGTATCAATACCTGCTGAATGAATGAATGAACCAACCAATTAGAAACTCAAGCAACTTCTTGATGCGTTTATCTACTTATTCTTTATCAATAAAAATCGGGAGTCAGATATGGGGCAAGAACCTGAATGAGGGCCGGGCAGTGGTGGTAGCGCACGCCTTTAATCTCAGCACTCAGGAGGCAGAGCCAGGCAGATCTCTGTGAGTTTGAGGCCAGTCTGGTCTACAGAGCAAGATCCAGGACAGGCACCAAAACTACACATGGAAACCCTGTCTCGAAAAAACAAAACAAAACAAAAACAAACAAAAAGAACCTGAATGATTAGAGAAGTGGAGAAGCCACCAATCATCTCCTCTCTCTTCTGTTCCTCAAACCAAAAAACTTGAGATCCTCTCTCAGCTCCACCTTATTACTTCCTGTCTCCTATCTGTCCTCCATCCAAGTTTAATCATGGTTAATCTTGGTCAGCTAGTGGCTAGCTCCGCCCTCTAACCCAAAGCAAACTTTATTGTCAGAATGTGATCAAAATATCACACAACAACTTCTGAATACACGGGAAGCGCAGAGAAAGGACCCGGCACTCTAGGGCCCTCAAGGACACTAGACTCTAGAAGCCGGAGGATGTTTAACACATCGTGAGTGGGCACTCGCCTCTCCTATCCTCCCCAGTCTTCCTGAGCAAATTAAGTTGACCATGACTAAACCTTGCTGATGACTCACAGGCTTGCCCGTTGGCTCTCTCTCTGGCCCTGCAGACCCCAAAGTTTGCCTTTGGGGAAAACCTACTCCCAACTCCTCTTTTATGATATCTAGATAGCCGAGGCCTACCCAGATACCTTAACCTGTTAGAAATGTGTGTAACAATAGAGCAAGGAGCCATAAGGAAAGCTCTAGAGCATCCCTTCTGAATAAGGTTCATAAACGTGATTTTGTGAAACGTACTTTGACTGCTCACAGATTTTTTAAAAAATTGTTCCCTTTCCTGTACTTTTATTCAAGGTCGGATTTATGAAATTATTGAACAGCTAAATCATCAGCTAGCAAGGCTGGTGTTTTTGTCATAGAAACCATGACCCCTCTTCTGGGAGGCTGTGAGTAAAAGCGGTGTGCGCTGGAAAAGGCATTCTGTCTGCTGTTTTGCTTTCGAGAGGGTCACTGAAAGCCCTCTGATTTAGATACTTTAAGACGTAAGAAGGCAATTAGCGGTGAGCAGGGCCTCTGTTGACTGGCGGTTTTGCACATGAGAAGGCAGCTGCTTCCCGGCCTCAGCCCGGCTCACCACCTCTTCCCCTTTGCCCCTGGAGGGTGCTAGCTCTTCAGTTTGCCACAAACAGAGCTTCGCTTGTGTCTCCTCCAGAGGCTGCCTGCGGCCGGCCGACCTTTCTGTAGCCCAACAGAGGGCATTTTGAGCAAATCCTGCCCCCAGAGGGCCTATAGACCCTTCTATGTGTGAGCAGAGTTCCCCAGCCTGCTCCTGTACCCTCTGCCACCTGCAAGCTCTTTTGCAGGCAGATGCCAGGTGGAGACAGTCAGCTGCACAGGAGAGATTGTTCTGGGTAGTTACTGCTAGCAAGGGACCATATTCTATCTCCCTGCCATCAGAATAATCTGTCCTCTGCTGGAGGCACCTCAGAGGAGCAATGAGCAGGTGAGGCTCAGCAGATGGTACTGCAGCCGGGGTGGCTGGGAGCTGGAGGGCAGTGATGCCATCTTGCCTCAGGGCAAGAGGCCCTGCTTCAGTGCCCAGTGACTCTGCCACAGTGCCCAGTGGCCTGTGCTGTGAACCCAGAAACCCTCCCCGACTCCTCCCCTGTTTATGGCAAAATTGGGTCTCCTTAGGAAAGGCATGGTTTTCCTACTCCGTTTGTTCTCAGATTGGTGTTATACCCTGGAGCCAAATTAGTGGCTAAGAACAATTGGAAACAAATGCTCTTTCAGCATCCCACTGTGATCTAGGGATCCAGGTGGGGACACCAGCCACGTGGTTGCTTTCTCCACTGAGCCACTCCTCTGCTGGGAGTCTGCATCCCAGAACCGTTTAGCACAGCCAAAGTCCCTCATCATCAGCCAGCACTGTGCACATCTGCCTAACCCTGGAGCCCTCTTCAGTTATTTATGAAACAATATTCAGGGCCAGCCCCAGGAGGCGAGTTGGGAAATAATGAATGGGAAGTGTCTTAATGCTGTTTGGAGGGGCTCTGAGACTCCTCTGAGATGCACAGGACGGTTGGGTTGGTCCGGACCTAATACCAACATTTTCTTCTTCTGAGTACTGCTCTAAGAAAGGTGACTGACCCCACTGTCCCCTACTATATGGATATATCAGCTCCAAAGGGACCTAGTGATAGAAAGTTCTGAGAATACTTGGTGGGGAGAACCTGCTGTTGTCCCTTCAAACTTCACCCCAGCCTTGTTCAACCTTTGAAGTCATGACTGGACATCGCCACTTACAAAGTTCACATCAGAAAACTCGTAATGCTTTGTTTATGATTTTTGTGGGGGACAGCACTCATTGCTATCCTTGGCTGCACGCAGTGTGAGGGCTAAGGACATGCCTATTAGAATGTAAGTTCCTGCAGGTCAGAGAACTGGACTTGTTGTTCATCATTGAACTCAACCTAGCGAGAGAGCTGACACACTAAAAACATTTTATACGTAAGTGAATTCCTGGCCTGGCTTCCCATCTGGGATTCCCTAAATAAATCCCACCCCACCCCCACCCATGTCTTAAATTTAAAATGAAAAGAAGGGTTTTATTTTGTTTTGTTGGTTGGTTGGTGTTTTGAGGCAGGGTCTCATGAACTAGTTAAGGCTGGTCTAGAACTTGTGGCAATCCTCCTGCCTCCAAAGTGCTGACATTGCAGACTTCTGCTACCACCTCCAGCCATGCTCTGTTCTCACTTGGCTCCCACTCTGAGCCAGCTCTTCTGCTGTAACTGGCTCCTAGGCTGGCAGGCGCTGCCCGGTGTTGCAGATGTTCCCTCCCCTGATGACCCTGGTTTAGTCCTTATTGCCTCTTGATGGCAAAATGCTGTACTTTGCCTGCACTGCCTCCCTTGATGAATCCTCAGATTGTCACTTTCTCTTGTCACACAGCTGAGAATTCTATGCAAAGTAAAGCCAGATGCCAGTGGGGACTTGTTAGCACAAAGCCGGGCATTTGTTCTGCCTGGGGCTGCACCTCCTGGGTAGGCTGTATTTACTTTTCTTTTGGAACCAGACCCCTCTCCAGAGGGGACTTGGGGGCCTCTTCAGTTCTAACCAAACGAGGAATGTCCAGGGTCATCCTGCAGCTGACCCCTCTCCTGTGTCACATGGCTTTGTTCCCCAGAGCAGGAGCAGTTGCTTCCCTCCCCCGCCATGCCTGCTTCACAGTTTCTCCTGCTTCTAGCCCAACCGGGGCCCAACGAGAATATTGACTTGCATGAGACAGCATTTTAACCTTTTAAAGTAGATCAGGATAGCATCACTGCATTTTTACCATGTCTCTTACGGGCAAGGCAAGCAGAAACATTTGAGTTAAGACCAAAAGATTGATTGATATTTTGTCCAAAATTTCTTGGAATCTTAGGACTTTTGGGGCTGAATATGCACCTGGTGGACATCTTTGCTTCTGACTTATAACTTTGGGAATGTGGACAGCCTCAAAATCTTGCTATAATTCACAACACTTTCCCAGAATAACATCCACACCATTCGGGATAAAAACTAAGGGGCTGGCAGGCATCTAAAACTTAAAGGTTGCTCTCACTCCAGTCCAGTCTCTTGGTCCAGGAGATGAAGAAACCGAGGCCCAGAGAGTTAGAGGGACATGTACAGGGTCCTAGGTCTGAGGTGACTAAGGCCATTCTTTTATATTGCCTAACCCTCCTACCTGACATTAAGAGGTTAAGAGTTCTAACCTGCT
>CABHPP010137211.1:3328-32889 GCA_902168425.1 Peromyscus attwateri | reverse complement strand
CGCGGGCAGCGGGGCCCGAGCCCGAGATGGAGGAGCTGGTGACCATCGAGCCGGTGTGCGTGCGCGGCGGCCTCTACGAGGTGGACGTCACTCAAGGAGAGTGCTACCCGGTGTACTGGAACCGTAAGTGGCTGGCTAGGGGCGGGCCGGGTACGGTGCGCGCGGGACCGGGTTAGGGGCTTGGTTGCCCCCGCGATGCCTGCTTACGGCTGGTCGGGTTAGGATGCAGATTGTGCGGGGTGCGTCGGCAGGTGAAGGGTAAAAGAGCAGATGGCAGCGCCCAAGCTGCCGGGAGGGGGAGTGGGGGTGGTCAGGAGAGGAGGATTCCGCCGGGGATGGCGCCTCCTGGGTGAGCCGAGTGCTGCTGCCATCCCCTGGAGGGGATCCAGGAGCGGATCCCCAATCCGGTAGCTTTAGTTTCTTGACCCTACTAGTGTCCACCTGGATATCTGATTTGGTCTCATGTCTCCTGAAGCGCTCGTGATTTAAACAACATGTCCTGGAGTGAGTGGGGAGGTTTGAGAGTGTCTGCTTGAGAATCAACAGTTTAGTTTAGAGACCCGGGAAGAGAAAAGCCCTGGCGGGAAAGGAGAGCTACGGTGTGTTATTCCCTTGGTTGTATTGGCAGAAGAGGAAAGAACCGCAGGAAACGGCTCTGGGAAGTGGGTCCGTGCCCTCTGTGTGGAATGCTTGTGTATCTCTTGGGTCCTCTTTACATACTTTTGCTTCTTAACCTGGGAATATCTGCCTTAGCATGCAGGATATATTAATATGATATATAACTAATATAATCACATATATGCGATATATAATAATAACAGAAGCTGTTGGCCATCAATAATTTGTAACATACAGTATTAACTTTATGGGGTTCAGTGCCCTAACTCAGATGTCCTTCCCGGTCTTTAGGCCCTCCATACATCTTACTTTATTCTGACATGTTAATAATGTGTATTGATGGCTTAGCTTCCTTTCAATGTAGTTAGTGACTTCTGGGCAGAGTCCACCACCTTTATCTTTGTGTTCATAAAATCTAGCGCAATAGGTATTCAATGACTTGGTATTGGTATTGAATTGCACCAGTGATTCTGATAATGTCAAAGCATGCATACATTAAGTGCAAGTTACCAACATGGCAAATTCAACAACATGCCAAATCAGGTAAAATTAGCATAGCAGAAATTTCTTGCTACTCTTGATGACAATAAAAGCATTTGTTAATTTTTTTTAAGATGAGACTCATGTGGACTCTGTTATGTCACCTCTTGATTATAAGCTCACTGAGGACAAGGAGCCCTTGCATTCATTCATTGATTTGCATATTTACTTAGTGAGTGAATCTGCAAGCACAGTGCTCCTGTGCACATTAGTAGGAAAATCCATATCTATCAGAGGCCCTGTCTCTGTGTGTCTGTCTCTCTGTTTCTCTCTCTCTCTCTCTCTAATGATCCAGACATCACCGTGGGTCTTTCCTGAAGATAGAAGCATAGAACTTAGTGGACTTAGAAAGAAGGATGAGAATGCAGAGCATCCTCCAAGGGGAACTGGGAACTAGAAGCTCAGCCTCACCCTTAGCTTAGACTTCGAGTGCCTGGATTATGCTTACACGTTTTTGGTTTTGTTTTTGTTTTTTGAGACAGGGTTTCTCTGTGTAGTTTTGGTGCCTGTCCTGGAGCTGGCTCTGTAGACCAGGTTGGCCTCGAACTCATTAGAGATCCACCTGGCTCTGCCTCCCAAGTGCTGGGATTAAAGGCATGCGCCACCACACTTAACATGTTTTACATGCTTACATGTCTTAATACCTTATTGTTCACAAAGTAATTTTGACAGTAGTCATTGCACTGTGACAGCAAACTGATGTTGACTTTCAGCATATGAGGAAGTAGCCCCAGTGCAATTAATGAACTTGACCAAGGTCACTCAGCTAGAAAGTGATGCAGCGAGCATCTCTTTAGTCAGTGAGGGAACACAACGCCATATCAGAAAAGTTTCACCCATCCAGTGGGGAGGCTGCCCAGGATGTAAAACTGAGTCCAGAGGTTGGCTTTAGTCAGGCAGAGGAAGCAGGGGTGTTAGGGAAAGGGGTTCCTCTCAGTTGGGGCCAGCGTATCCAAGGATACAAAGGTGTAAAACTGCAGAGCAGTTGAAGAATTGAAGGGTGCATCTCTGGAGTTCAGACGTCCAGTATAGGTTTGGGTTTGACCCCTGTAGAGGTGAGGTGAGTGAGGGCTGCTGCGCGGCACACTCGGGAGAACACTGCCCAGGGTGGATGTGTGGTGCTGAGTTTGGACTTCATCCTCTGAGTCACAGTGAACCAAAGGTGCTGTATTAGTTAGGTGTGATTAGTGCCGGTTGGAGAAGAGAAAACAACATCGTTTGTTATATAAGTCATGTTATAAACCTGAAGGTCATGTGGACTTAGGCCTCTCCAGTTTTCTTTCCTAAAGCAATTATTATTTGGCCAATTATGACTGATAAATTACTTGTTAATTAGTATAGAAGAAAACTATTTTATTTTAATTTTAGTATTTTCTGATCAGCTCTTTACAGTACTCAACCCCGTGAGTGTTCATCTTATAATACAGAGTGAAAGCACAAAAGCAGTCTTTCTGGTGTCCTGTTGTGTCCATGTCTCACATGGTGACATGTCTCCCCTGTAACTGGTTTCCTGAGTGTCTGTGTACTGTATAAATTTCTTCCTTTGGGAGAGAGTTAATGCCCAGTTTGGTGGTCTCATCCTTTCCTCAAATAATGGAGCTTAACAATAATGTCCAGCTCTTTCCCATTGTGTGTTCCCTTCTTTACCCTTTGGGAAGCTGAATGGTGGTAATGAGAGGTTTTTAAAAGAAAGCATTCAACAAGGACCTCCTTAGTGTGGTAGTAATGTCTGTCTATTGGCCATTTAGGTTTTTGTGGCCTAATTTAACCCACTTTTTCTTGGCATCAGGGAGAATGAGCTAGCTCTGTCCAATAAAAAGAAAGGTATTAATGTACCCTTCCTTCTGAACTTCATTCACAGACAATATTTGAATCACTTAAGCATCTGACAATTAGACGGGGAACAGCATTTGTCTTCTACAGATAGGAAGTGCATTTAGATGGGGGGAAAAACTAGCTGTAGGACATTTATTTTGGTTTATCATCGACTTCGATATTCTTATGGCTGCGTGTGGACATTGTAGATAAAAGCTGATCATTGCTGAGTAAAGTTTAGGTGAACTCCCTTGTCTCCACTGTTCCTTCTAAGCTCCTTGTTTTGAGAATTACTATCTGTGACATGTTAGAATGTGCTTGGGCACACAGGACGAGGTAGGTAACTGCTAACTGTACCTGGATCTCAAAAAGCTATGTACCCAACAAAGATTAATAATGTGACCACCGCAAAATTGTGTGCTACAAGTGTGTTGTTGGCCTTGTCCCCATCAGAGGTGACAAAATATTTGTAAAGCATCTTGGCAAGAAAGTGGCCCAAGAATTTAGTCACACGCTGTTGGGAAGACATCTGGAACTAGAGATGCTTCACGAGCTTAAAATAGTGTCGCTGCTATTTCATGGCATTGGTGTGTACAGTATACACTGAGAGTGTATAATTTTTATTCACTGAGCAAATTACTTAATTGGCCACATTTTTCTTCTGTGAATGTGTAGTTTCCCAGAGCAGCCACTAGCCACAGGTCCCTCGTCCCCTTCTGGCTCTAGTCACGTTGTTAGAGTTTTCAGCCATTTACACTGTCAGGTACTTTAGAAATTAGTTTGTTATCTTTGTGGATGGTAAAATGAAAGGGGCATTACATTGCTGACAAAACAGGATTTTAAAAATTGGAGGTTTTCCCTCAAATATGTATTTATTAATTTAGCATAAATGTAACCTATTCAGGTGTAAACAAGTAGTTCTTTATGTACACAGTAGGTATCATGAGAGACTGTAACAGAGTCCAGGGGGGTTCTAGGCACTTTTTCTTGATCAGCTTATGTCTCCAAAGCAGGATTGTAAGGGCTTTAGAGACCACTTACAATAGTAATATTAATCATTAATATTAATATGCCTATCTGAGGAAGTGCTGAGGAGCTTTCCCAGATCGCCCTTCCCCAGTAGTTGAGATTAGAAAGCAGCCCTGGGCACCATTTGCAGACCTATCCCAGGTAGAGTCTGCTTTAGGTGCTTTGTAAGTCACTGAAGCGGCACAGGATGCCATTGGCTGCCACATATAATAGAAGGCAGGACCTGGCACTCCCGATCACACCCCATCCAAGACTTCGGTTCATCTTTTTTGTTAGTTAAAAAAATTGTCATATCATTTATTGGATTCACCTTGTTTCTGTATGGCTTGAATGTAATCGTGCACATTATACAAGTGCGTTATATAAATGTCCAGGACAGATCTCTCTCCTCTGCCAAGCCCTCCTCTTTCTTCATATACTGTTTTATTATAAAAGACCCTTTGTGCTCCTTCCTTTTCCAGAATTTATTTCCTGAATCTTTTATTTTCCCATCAATGCCTGTGTTTTGTTTGGTTGAGGCCTTTTATGTCTGGAACCCTACAGCTGATCCCTTTTTGTAGAGAACAAGAAAAGACTGGCTGTGCTGGCCAAGGCATCCTCAGAAAGTGACAGACACTAAGGGGAGGGAAGGGGGAAGGATGAGGAGGGAGTGAAGACTTCACAGGAATCCTGAGGTGGAGATGCTGGCAGAGAGGGGGAAAGTCGTGCTGAATGCCCGGAAATTGGGGAATCGGATCTAAGACCTTTATCTTTCCATGAGCTGGATAGAGTTTGAACATGTCGTCAAGGAAAAGCAACATCAGTGATAAAAGGTACAGAGTCAGACAGTCCTGGCTTTGTCATGGTACATTCCTAAAAGGTAGAAAAAAAGGAGGGGCAGAATGTTCTTACTATATATAATCTGCATTTCTACTTTAAAAACATTTTCATTAGACTTACTCATTTTATGTGTGAGTTTTCTGCCTGCATATATGTCTCTGAATCTTGCCCTGCCTAGTGCCCATAAAAGTCAGAAGGGGGCATCAGATCCCCTAGAACTGGAGTTACAGATGGTTGGAAACACTGTGTAGGTGCTGGGAATCAAACCCAGCCGTCTGGAAGAACAGCCAGTGCTCTTAACCCCTGAGCATTGCTCCAGCCCCCTACTCCTACTCTTTCAGTTCTGCATCTTTAAAGAGAAATTGTACCCACAGGAAAAAAGTTACATCACTGATGAATGAATGGTCTGTTGAGACAAAGAACATCTATAGATGTTTCTGGTGTGGCGGCATTAGGAGACGAGTGAAACCGCAGGTAGTGTAAAGCTGGTACTGACTATGGCCGAGAGCTATGAACAAACACGCGATATGATGGCAGCAGCAGATTCCTCTTCTATGTACTACTTTCCATTTCTGCCGGATTGCCAAGAAGAATAAACTACATATTCCTTGTTTATCCTAAAGTCTTAAGCTACATCAAGATATTTTTATCGTTGTTATTCTTGTGTGTTCAGACTGACTCTGTTAAGTGAGCACAGGGGCCAGGCCAGCCTTTGGAAATTCCATTGTTATTGTCACTTCTTTATCCCATAACCAGAGAGCCCTGAAAATTCTGGAGAACTACAAATTGCATCTCAGCGGTACATGGCATTTCTGAATACTTGTAAGCGAAGTTTTTATGTGCTTGGTGCAATTCTTAACTCCTGTGTGAGTAGAAATCTGCATTACTACTTCTCCATTTGGCTATTTCATGGACCATTCTTTTAAACATTGGTACAGACTCAGCCTGGACACATTCCACAGGACAGAGAAGTAGGTGAATCAGCCAAATTTCTGAAGGTTTCTGAAGCCTGTGCTGCTCAGTGACTTCCGTGGCGCGCTGACAGCAGAACTGAAACAGGTCTCAGCCTCAGGACGGGAGTAGTTAGAGGAGTCCTAGCACTGTGTTCTGCTTATTACAAGTGGCCAACTTTCACTTCACATTTTATTGACAGAATCCACTATTCTCGTAGACTTGCTTTTGGTTTGGCCCAGGGTCGGCCTGGTTTGCCCCCATTCTTCTTCAGTAAAACCTGTGTGTGTGTGTGTGTGTGTGTGTGTGTGTGTGTGTGTGTGTGTGTGTGTGCACTGTGGCAGCTACCCATGTTGGTTATCTTCCTGAATTGCTCAACACCTAATTTTTTTACATAATAATTTTATTTATTCTTTGAGAATTTCAAATTTGTATACAATGTATTTTGGTCATATTTATCTCCTCTACCCTCCAGTGCCTTTCAGATACCCTCAATGTGTCCTTCTCCCAACCTCATGCCCTTTATATTTTTATTATCCACTAAATCCAGTTAGTGCCTCCCATAAGCCCATGGGTGTAGGGCCTTCCACTGGCTCACGGTCAACCTGCTAGGGCCGCACTCCCAAAAGATAAACGACTCACCTCCCTAGCAGCATCTATTATCTCTCTGCCTTTTTTGAGACAGGATGTCTTACTTGTCCAGTACTTCCCAGCTAGACTGGCTACACAGTAAGTCCCAGAGATCCTCCTGTCTCTACCTCCCCAGTGCTGGGATCACAGGCATATGCTACTGTGTCCCACTTTGTATGTAGGTACAGGGATCTGAACTCAGATCCTGGTGTTAGCGCTCAGGCAAGCATTTTACTGATTAAGCCATCTCCTGTCCCCCGAAACCTACATTTTAATATCCAGTATATTTAACCTTCCTCTAAGTTCATTTATGATTTGGAAAACAAAGCCTTTGCTTTGACTCAAAAGATAATCCTTGGTAAGAGACTACTTCAGATTAAACCAGTGTTGGGTTCCACTCACTGAAGACAGGAAGTGAGACTGCTCAAGCATGTGTAGTAGCACCTACTAGACCCCTGGACAGTTGGCTGGCCACTGCTGAAATGAGCCTTTGTGGTATACTTAGCCCTAAGTAAGACAAATGTGGTGTCCCTAAATTAATGAACAGTGGCTGAAGAGATGGCTCAGCAGTTGCTGCTTTTGCAAAGGACCCAGGTTCAATTCCTAGCATGCACATGACAGCTCATAACCATCCATAACTCCATTTCCAGGGAATCTGATGGCCGCTTTTGGTTTCTGTGGGTACCAGGCATGCACATGGTACATGTACATACAGACAGATGCATTTTCTTATTTAAGATTAGTACAAGTCACTTATTTTGCTCTTTGCCTTTCACTAGGAAAAAAATTGAGACACGTTTTGCTGTTGTTGTTTGATGTTACTGGGAATTAAACCCAGAGCCTCATACATGCCAGGCCAGCCCTGTTACCAAGCTTTAGAGTATCTTTTTGGATATAGTCACAGGTGTGTGTGTGTGTGTGTGTGTGTGTGTGTGTGTGTGTGTGTGTGTGTGTTCATTCATTCATGTGTATACACATATGTGTTCATACATGTAGAGGCTAGAGGACATCTAGTGTCATTCCTCAAGCACTGTCCATCTTGTTTTTTGAGACCGGATCTCTCACTAGGACATGGAGCTGAGCTGGCTGGCCAAGTGAGCCCCAGAAATCTGCCTGACTCCACACAAGACACACGAAAACTAAGTAAATGAAGTAGTCGACTACATTGTGTAGTCTTTGGTGTGTAACCCTGCCTTGTGTATAGTGAATGCCCAGCGTTGTAAAGCAGGATAGACTTGTTTGGAATTCTGCTCACCTGACAGGTGTCTGTCTTAAAGAAAGACCGCCAGCTCGTCCAGGAACATGATGGGTCCACACACCAGAGGACCTAGCTTAAAGCATTGGTTTTTCAAATCACCTTTCACCACACTTCAACTCTTCAGTTTCATTTCTGCCGTGTCTACCTCAGTGCTGACTGGCCTTGCTAGAGAAGCAGCGTTGTGACCCTTAAAGTCAGGACTGAAGAGCCCCTGGCGCCAGCTCTGCCGTTGCTTGTCTGCACGACTGGACACGGTTACCTGGCTTACCTACGCCTTTGTTTCCCCATAGAATGTGGCAGGTGGTTTCCACCTCTTGGCACTGCAGTGGATGAGTGAAAATTCCCCACCCTCCTGCCATTCTCGCCCTCTAGATTTGTGCACTACTTGACATTCTTGGCTCTCTTAATTTAGAGTCTTTCCTGAGGTGACATTTCCTTGGCCTGTTGCTTTGATAATCACTCCTCAATTAGGCAGAGTCCGAGATAGAGTCCCGGTTATTGTTGCCCAAACCTGAGAGAAGTCTTGGTTTTCACTTGATCTCTCAGACCCCTGAAAAGTCTGAGCTGTCTTGAATCTCCCCTGCTTGGACCTCAGAGAAGTGCTTCAGCGGTTCTCTTGCTGCCTGCCCGAATGTGTCAGGGGTGGGAAGGGAGTTCTTTGCCATAGAAACACTCCAAAACCTTGAGCATCTGCCTTGGAGAGACTGACTCCACCCCCAAAGCTCATACAGGTCATCTCTACCACCTTCTGGGATTTTGATAGAATTGAAAACTTTAAAAAGTCTGCCCACTTTTCATTTGAGGTGGAGCCAGTAGTGCTCTTGGTTTTCTGCCATGTTGGCAAAGAAAAATGTCTCACAACAGTCCCTCATATGGTGGAGATCTCAGCCTGGAAACTTCGCAGGAGTCCTGTAGTTGACCTCTAGCCAAGCCAGCAGGTACTGACAGCGGGTTCTGGCATCTAGTAGGCATCTAACTTGAAATAACCTTGAATCTACCCTTAATAAAGGGATTTGGGAGAACCACCTCTTTCCAGCATTGGCAGTAAAAGCTGGGCAAGCTCAGAGAGCAGGTCTTCATTGTCAGATTTCTTTCCTTAAATCCTTTAGTCACATGACTTTGAACAAGTTATGACCTGTGGCCTAGTTTCTTCTTTGTAAATGGAGATCATTCCTGTGTCAAAAGATTCAACTGAAATATATGTAGAGTTCTTCCATGACTGAGTAAGTGTTAATTGCTATAACTAAGCCAAGCTCGTGTAACTTTTTTTGACCTGTAAGCCTTGTCTCTTGGAAATTGAAAGTGATGTGATAGGCGTGTTTTCTTTGTGAGAAAGAAGTGTGGAAAGCTATAGCTCTACAAAAGCCACTTTGGCTTAAACTTGACAACATTCACCAATTTGTGGACGTGTACTATAAATGTATTTTCGTACATCCGCCTTAAACTTGTTTTCATCACCAGAAAGTTGGAGGAATCCCACTGAAGTCACATATCAGGGTCCTTTCTATAACCAGGCGAGATGAAGACAGAGGAAGGCTTGAGGAAGACAGAGGAAGGCTGCAGTGCGCATGTTGGGTTCTGTCTCCAGAATGGCATCTGGGGTTAGGCTAGTAGTTGGCAGTTATTATTAGCATTGTTCATCAGTCAGCCATCTTTTGTCCTCCTGGTCTTCCTCCCATTGATGGCTTTCAGCAATTTGATCATATTGTACCTCGGTGTGGTTTTCTTCATAGTCCATTTGCATAGGATTTGTTGAGATTCTGGTGCCTGGGTTTGTAGTGTTCATCTAATTAGTAAAACATTTGGTTTGGGGGAGTTTTTTTTCTCCATATTTATTTGATTACAATTATTCTCTTTGACAGTTTGGCTTGGAATCTAGTGTATTCGATGTGTCACCACAACTCTGCATTGTGATTTACTTCACAAGCTCTATGATTTTTCCTTTCAGTACTTTTCTGTGTATTTATCTAGATAGTTCCTATGATTACTTTTTATTGTCAGCTTCCTATTTTGAACATGAAGAACTTCACTGGTCTTCTCTAATCTCTAATCAGGTATCGATTTATTTCATTTTAGATGTTTTTCATGTGTGATGTATTTCTCACTTCTACAAGTTGTTTAGGTATTTTCTATACCTTGTTTCCTCCTTCATTGTGTTCATATTTTCCTCTACTTCATGCATCAAGGATATGGGATGGTTGTTTTAAAATCTCGGGTTTTTTTGTTTTTTTTTTTTTAACTATATTTACATCTTGTTCTTCTAACCTTACCATCTGTGTTGTATGGGGATATGGGGGGCTGTCTATTGGTGAAATTATTAAGGTCACTCCACGTAGTTAAAAGGAAGATTTATTTAATGAGTAACTTACAAATGAAGGGATAGGTAGGTCGCAGGGTCTAGGGAAGGTATATCACAGTCCAGCGGTGTTCTCTGGAGCTCTGCTCGGTCAACCTCCACCGTCCAGGGTCCAGGAACAGAGAGAGAGAGCGAGCTGGCCCATCCGGCTCTCGGGTCTCTAGGCTCCTCCCTTGGCCCCGCCTTGTAGGCGTGACAGTTGCCAAAGCCTCAATGGGGGTTGGAACTTCCAGATCAAAGCTGGAATGGCTACCCACTACAGCTGTCTGCTGGTTTTCTCCTCCTGGTGGGGTTGTCTTTGAGCTTAGAGTGCCCAGTTGGTGTTCTTAGGACTCTATAGGACTCTAGAATTTCTGTAGGACCCTAGAATTCTGTAGGACCCTAGGATTCTCTAGGACTCTAGGATTCTGTAGGACTCTGTAGGATTCTGTAGGACTCTGTAGAATTCTGTAGGATTCTGTAGGATTCTGTGGGACTCTATAGGACTCTGTGGGACTCTATAGGACTCTGTGGGACTCTGTAGGACTGTGTAGGACCCTGTAGGACTCTGTAGCATTCTGTAGGACTATGTAGGACTCCGTGGGATTCTCTAGGACTCCGTTAGGACTCAGTAGTACCTCTCATCTTTGCTCCAACACACAGTAACTTTCAGGCTGACATTCTAGGGCTTTCCTTCAACCATTTCTAGGGTCAGAGCAGTTTGTAATATAAGAGTAATTTATCCCTGTTACTGAGGCAATGCCTGGAAGGCATTTGTCAAGATCCCTTGGATTTGGGACTAGAGAGGTGGCTCAGCAGTTAAGAACACTTAGTACACACTTAGCTCCTTACATCTATGAGCCCATCTACAGCTCCTACTGTTTATTTCTCTCCTGCCAGCACTGCACTCCAACTACAACAGACTCTTACTGATCCTAGAGTGTGAGGTCTAGCCCCAGGGCCTTTGCACTTACAATTCCCTCTGGCCCATTTCATTGTTCCTGGGTCATCATGTCTTATGATAACACATTTTTCATGCCTAAGATGTCTGCAAGGCTCACACTCTGACCTAGATCTTGGCTGTAAAGCTCACCCTCACAAGCATCAAAGCAAGGCTGGGGAGGTAGTGGTTAAGAGCACCAGCTGCTCTTCCAGAGGACCTGGGTTCAATTCCTAGCACCCACATGGCAGTTCATACCCACCCCTAGCTCCAGCTCCAAGGGATCTGATGCCCTTGTCTGGCCTCAGCACTGAAGACGCAAGTGGTGCACAGACCTAAGTGTAGGCAAAACACCGTACACTAAAATTAAAAAATCAAAGCCTTTTCAAACGATTCCGGTCTTTATAGCCTGGCTCTTTGGAACATAAGCCACCCACAAGCCTGTATGAGCTATGGGAATTGTCACACCTACTCAGTTTCTAGGGTTCTTTTCTCCCACGTGTGCATAAATCAGAACTTAGCCAAGGACTTTCCCGAGGCCTCTTGTATCGCTAGCACTGCTCTTCTCTGTGGCCCTACGCCCCGGTGTGCTACCCACAGATTCTGACCGCAACTCAGCAAAACTGCTAGGGTCTTTGGGCTTGTCTTCCCCACATCACAACCTGGGAAGTCCCCGGCACCAGCAGTGGACGGTGGTAGCACTTGTCCCCCGGATGGCTGCCTTCTCAATCTGTTCTCCATTATTGTTGGGGGCCGAGGTCTGCTCTTCCGGACTAACACACTGTTCTGTCCTTTCTGTTTAATTTTTAAATTAAATTTAATTTTACTTTTTGGGTTTTTTTTTTTTTTTTTTTTTTTGAGTCAGGCTTTCTTTGTGTAGCCCTGGCTTTCCTGGCACTCTCTCTCTAGAGCAGGCTGGCCTTAAACTCAGAGATCCACCTGCCTCTGCCTTCTAAGTGCGGGGATTAAAGGTGTGTGGTGTGGCACAATGCCTAACTCTCTGTTTAGAGTTTTGTTACCCTTTATTATTTTTTGTATGTGCACAAATGATGTGTTTGTGTAGGGGTGTGCATATGGAGGTCAGAGGACAACGGAGGAAGCCAGTTCCCTGCTTCTACCATGTGGGTCCCAGGGATTGAACTCAGGTCATCAGAACTGGTGGCAGGAACCTTTACCTATTGACCATCTTACAGGCACCTGCTCTTTCCATCTTTTTAATTCTTCTTCCTATATTTCTGCATGTATGAGACAAGATGGAGCACTCTCAAATACTTTATGTCTTTCTGTGTGTGTGTGTGGGGGGGTGTAATTAGAATGAGCAACAGTACCCCTTTAAGTGGGGGACAGACTAAGGGTCTGCCACATTGAGATGCCTTGCTAGCCATTTTTAGGAGCTGTAGGGTAAAAATGCCTGCTAACTTTTTATATCAAAACTCTGCTGCTAGCCCTTTTATTGCTGATATAATACCCGTGGGCTAATTTAATCAGTTGCTGCATTTAATTTCTTGTGCCCTCCAGTGGACTAAGTGTTCATAGCCCTCTGAGACTTCATCTCCTGGAACCCTGACTTCCAAGGTGATGTCATTGGGACATGCAGGCGGGAGAAGCGGGACCTCCCCAGACCCTGAGTCTGCCTGGTTGAAGTCTTTACCTTCCGCTTCCCAGTCTCCAGAACTGACGAAAGTGCCATGTGAGCTGCCCAGTTCATAGTGTTCCACTGTAGCAGTCTAGATGA
Organism: Peromyscus attwateri; assembly: GCA_902168425.1. Taxonomy (NCBI): domain Eukaryota; kingdom Metazoa; phylum Chordata; class Mammalia; order Rodentia; family Cricetidae; genus Peromyscus; species Peromyscus attwateri. The sequence continues at coordinate 20,219 of CABHPP010137211.1, read as the reverse complement.
CTGAGACAGCTTCTTCACGACCTCCTCCTCTGTCTGTTTCTTACAACTCCATTGTAACAAAGGCAGGAAGGACCTGCCTTTTATTGGTATCACCAAGAAATAACTCAGAATGCTAGGTTAACTCACCAGTCCCAGTGTGATGGATGACACGGTCTCATCTTCAAGTCTTAGCAGACTTTGGGCTCCCCAGGCTGCCTTCTACACTTGTCCTGGCAGGAGGTACTCATTTGGAATTTTGAGATGATAGAAAAATGGGGTTTTAATGATGCCAGATGGCTGAAGATTCCAGGAGGATAGAGTCAGACTTAACTGCTCCTATGGCTTGAGAGACTTCAGATAGCTTCTGAGTCAAAGCGGTGTGGTAATGTAGAGCGGGGTCTGAGTGGGGCGGTGACATTATGATCCGTTGCCACTCCACCGGAAGGCAGTGTCTGATTTCAGTCCTGCCCGGCATCTTTAGTGTCTGGCTTTCTGTGTGCTTCTCAGCATTCTGGACCTGCGCCATAAGAGCCCCCTTTTCAGGCCGGGCGTTGGTGGCGCACGCCTTTAAATCTAGCACTCGGGAGGCAGAGGCAGGCGGATCTCTGTGAGTTCGAGGCCAGCCTGGGCTACCAAGTGAGCTCCAGGAAAGGCGCAAAGCTACACAGAGAAACCCTGTCTCGAAAAACCAAAAAAAAAAAAAAAAAAAAAAAGAGCCCCCTTTTCTTCTTCTTCCCTCTTCTGCTCCTCCTCTTTTAAAAAAGACTAGCTTTTCTTTTGATTTCTTTTCGGTTCACAGCTCAGGTTCAGATTCATTGGCCCCTCAGTTAGTTTGGCTGTGGCATTTGTTACCATCCTCCTAAGTACGGTTCATCCTTTGCACTGAGGCGTTTTCTTTCCATGGTTTCTAAAAACTTGATTCGACGCTTATTTATCTGTTGTTTGTGGTCTCCAGATAAAAGGAGACCCCTCTCTGACAAGTAACTCTATAGAGAAATATGTGGTTGGCTTGAGTCTTAAAGGTCCTCACGCCAGGAATGAATTAAAAACCTGGAGTCAGGAGGATGGTTGCACTTTGAGAGAGTGTGTGGTGTGAAGCAGTCCAAGTAGAGTAGAGAAGGGTCAGAGACAGCTGGATCCGGACTAGACTGGGGTGAGCTTTGTCACGCTGGATTTTTAAATTTTATCTTGTGAAAATGAAACATTTGGCAGGTGTAAAATGGAGAAGCTGAAATTTGCATTTTAGATTGCCACTTTGGCAGCAGTGTGAAGGAAAAGTGTAAAGCGGGGAAGGGCGCAGAATGAGGGAGAGTCGCTAGGGAGTTAGTGTAGTGCTCTGAGACAGCCGGCTGAGAGGACGGGTGAGGAGGCGATAGAATGAAGGTACAGTGCTGTGTTCCTCACGTGGAGGAGGATGTGTGGAGCAGCCTAGGCTCGCTGCTGTTTTCACCTGATCCAGCCCAGCCCCAGCCTGTGGTGGCAGAGAAAAAAGGAGCCCGCTTCAGCTGGACCGAAATACCCATGGCAGTTGAGGGCGTAAGTCTAGAGTTCAGGAGAAGAGCGTGCTGGGATTCAGGGTGCAAGGAGACTGTAAACCAGTAGCCTCTAAAATGGAGTATGTCAACACTGCTTTTGGGGGTGTTACAATTCAAATATTTGGATTTTATTTAATTTCTATTTCATCCTTCCAATTTTTATACCCTATAATTAATAAAGCATTTTTGTAATACTAGTATACATGCATAATTTGTAAATATATATGTATGAGATTATGTTAAAAAATATCTTTTTTTTTAATCTTTGATGAGTGACCAAATGTGGAAATGTGTGGTTTATTTTTTTTTATTTATTTTTGTTGTTGTTGTTTTTCGAGACAGGGTTTCTCTGTGTAGCTTTGTGCCTTTCCAGGAACTCGCTTTGTAGACTGGGCTGGCCTCGAACTCACAGAGATCCGCCTGCCTCTGCCTCCCGAGTGCTGGGATTAAAGGCATGTGCCACCACCACCCAGCAGAAATGTCTGGTTTAAACTGGTTGTGAGCCAGTGGTTACTTTTGAGCATTTTCTTGCATGCCCTATAACCTGGAGCTCTTCATTAAAGTCATATATCGATTGATGCTATCTCCAGAGATTGTTGTTTAGTGAGGGTTCTGAAAAGCCTGTCTTTTAGTTCCAACTCAAGTGACTTCTGATACTTTGGACAGGTTTGGAAACCACTGGTTAAAATTACAGAAAACATGTTGAATAGAAAGAGAGCGCCTGTTCAAATGATACTTTTCTCTTTCTAAAAAGTCCAGGTATGGTAGTGCATATTCATTTTTATTTTAGTCAGCACTGTGGCTGTATATGCAATGGCTGTGTTGTAAATAGAGCAGATGTTGTCAGTATAGAATTGATGATCTCCACTATTTAAAATTCACACTAAGAGCTCAGGCGACTGAATGTTTTTACTCCATCATTTAGCACAATTTCTTTCTTCTACATCTAAGTACATTATACCAACTTATTTTTATGTTAGCCAGGTGCTTGGATATAGAATTTTCCTTAAGCATATAAAATTCTGCATACATAAATCTACCAAAACAATGAACTTGGGAGGCTTAGTATATAGTGAGTTATGATATAAAGTATCCTCCAGATTCAAGGGGAAGAGATGATAAGAACATCTAACATCTGTCATCTATTAATTAAAATGTACGGAACTATGAGTGCAATAGGAATGCCGGAAGAGATCACGTGGTAGAACTTTAGGGGATTATTATGGGTTGAATTGTGTCCCCACACAACTCCACCCTCCAATCCTTAGGTGTGAGTGCAGGTGAAACCAGTGACGTTGGAATCAAGCCGATAGGTAAACCCCAGTCTGCCCCAGTCAGCTGCAACTGGGTGAGAGGAGGAAATTTAGACACATACGAAGGAAAGACTATGTGGACAATGTGACAGTGAGTACCCACAAGCCAAGCAGAGAGGCCCGTGAGTGCCTGAGGCTTCGTGGGATCTCAAGATGCCAACCCCTGTATTTGGGGCACCGAGACTCCAGTTACGACAAAACACATTTCTACTGATGTGGGTCTCTAGACCTGTTGTATTTGTTAAGGCGGCTGTGGCAAACTGGTTGATAGTGAGGCCGTTAGCTTTGGAGTGGTGCTGCTGAAGAACAGACAGGTGGGCTTTCAAACCCTAAAGGAACCAGAGCAGTTGGTATTCAGTGTGTAACTACAGCTAGCATTTTCTATCTCCGTGAAACTTGTAAGTTTGCCTAAGCGTGGCTAGTGGTAGGTAGTATTGGCATTCATTTAAGCCTGGCTTAGTGTTCTCAGTGTGATGGTAACTTTCCAGTATGGCCCACAGTATATTTGGAGGTCTGTTGGTTTTAGAAGATCAGGTGTGGCACTGCAGTGAAGCTGAGCTGACTGTTAGAACAGTCATTTGATTGCGCTCATCCTACATTCCTCCAAATCACAGATTCTAGTGAATGAGCTGGCTTTCAGGAATCCTGATGTGTGACAGCTTTCGATACTCTGTCCCTAATTTACTCTCTTTCATTCCATTTACTAGTTGAATATTTGTTAACTTTGTATTTTATCATTCACTTAGTTTATTATTTTAATTATATATCACAAACATGTAAAAAAAAAACCAGCATAACCAACAATAACCTCTTTACTTAGTTTAAACATTAAAATCACAGATAAATCAAAATCTCCTCTATGACCTCTCCAGCCACTGTTTTCATTCTAGACACAGCCACCCTAGTCTGTATTCCTTTGCATTATTTAGGTTACTAATCCCTGTTGCACTTTGGCACTTTGGGCTTATTGTAGTTTTGTCTGTAAAGGACTGTTGTATTGTATCCTTCTGCAACTTGGTTTTTAGTTCAGAGATAAGTTGCTGATTCACGGAATCTGCCTATTTCCATTGTATGAGTATGCCCCTTGACTTTCCTCTTTGACATTTAAGTTGTTCATGGTTTGGGGTGCTGTGAACATTGCTGCAGCACACATCTTTCTATGCACCCCTTGTGGGCCTGTGCCAGAATTGGACTGTTGCAAATCTGTCTGATAGGTTTTCTGAACACTATAATAGTTTCTCTGCCAACACAGTTAGTCAGATCAAGCCAAATTGAAAAAGTAAAAGAACAGGTTTATTTGAGCAAAGCAACTCCCGGGTGAGATCTCCAGCCCCAGAGATTGAGGCTGGAGAAGTCACACTCCTGAACTGAAGCAGGGAGCTCATATCGCCTGTAGGCAAAGGGTGGTGACATGTCTGCCACAAGCTGGGTTTGTGCCCAGGTATGGTCAAAAGCTGGAGTGCTTAGGACTTGGGCAGCTGGCAACTTCAGGGGAGGAGCTAAGAATATGGAACTGGGCTTTTTGGTGCCTTCCATTTGTTCAGTCTCTGAGAGGGCGTGGTTTGGAGAGAGAGAGAGACAGGAATGGGGCTTTCCTGATGCAGCAGGAGTGAGCTGGAGGTTCACCGAACACTGTCCATCTCTGATGATTACCAGTGAATCTGAGCAGAGCATACTTTATGTTACAGACTTAACTAGTAAGTTTCCTCTTCGGTAGAAAGCCTTGCTATAGAAGTCCAGTGAAAAGCCAGACATTCTTCACGAGTTTTAACAGAAAGAATAACATAAATATCTACTAATAGAGGAACTAGTAAAGCAAAGGGAACTATAGAAAGAACACAGAGGTAGAAGGTACAGGTAGCAGCCACTTAACCATGGGATTGAGAAAGACCATTCCTGGGAGGGTAAAGATTCAGACCTAGTTGAAACTGGCAGAGGCCACTGAAGCTATCCCTTTAAGGAATGCTGGAAATTGACCCCCTGCTGGTGGAAGTAACCTGAACTTGGACGTCACTGGAAGCCTCCCAAGGCTGTGCTGAATAAGTCACACAAAATGGCCTGGGGATACAGTGCCCGGGGAAGCCTCCCTAATAAAGGTGACACTTTGTCAGCACTGTGGACTGTTGAAAATGGAAGGGTGCAGCTGGAGGAACCCCACCACCACCACCCCCCCACGTCCCACCCCGCTTATCTCCATGACAGTTTGCATAGGTAGACCGTTTTTAGTCAGTTTATTGTATATGCATGCATATGTGGTGCGTGTGGGAAATGTGCGTGTGTAGCACATCTGTGTCATGGCACATGGGGAAATTGGAGGACAGCTTTCAGGACTCAGTTCTCTCCTTCACTGTGGGCTCTGAGGATCAAACTCAGGTTGTCAGCTTTCACAGCAAGTGTCTTATGCGCTGAGCCCTCTCACCAGCCCCACCTCCTGCCTATATTTTTTAATTGACTTCTATTTTCTATTTATAGAATGTACTCTTAAAAACACAGACAGAATGGTCAGACAAATCCGAAGTACCTTCCTCCTGATCCTAAATTATTTTTTACTTGTTTTCTAATACAGCAGGGGTTACCTTTAAATTTTTGCATATTTCTCTGTCAGGTAGTGCTAGTTTATCTTTATATTCAAGTACCTTCAGGATTCCTGGTGCCACAAACAGCACACAGACAGTTGTATTGCACAAGTCCAGCACACTTAATGATAGGTGTGAAGAACCTACCACTGTCCTGTGATAGCAAGGAATGTGTATGCTCTACACATTGCATTAATATAAAAGGTAGATGCCGTGGAGACTGTTACAAGTAAAGGTAGAAATCAGAGCTGTTAGATTTTGGTAAGCAGGCTGGCCCCTAAATACTTCAGTAGAACAGCAGATGAAATGTCCTGGCTATCGTGGGTATTGAGAACGTGTGAAAAGCATAATTGCCATAGTAGATGGCTGCGTCTTTGGGAAGGAAGTCACCTGAGCAAAGACAAATTGACCAATGTAACTTCTTCTGCTTGTCTCAAAGAGATAACAGATGGCTGGTGAACAAAGCTTAGAGTGGTGACTTAGACGACGGCTAACACATCTGGTCTACCTCCTCTACAGCATCGGTGTGGACCACAACTGGCTTCTTTTCATAATAAATAAAAGCATTAGCTAGAAAATGTCAAATTATATGAAGCATGTTCTGTTTACTAAGGAAGTTAAATACTTGAGAAATTTCCCGACCTTTATGATTACAGTTGTCTTTTATGACACTGTAATTAGCCAGAATACATTTCAATAACCAATACATTGTTGTATTTTACAGATTTTAATGGGAGATGCCAACCAATGTTGTTATGTCTGAATAACTCAAACTTTATATTTCTGTAAAATGAATTTGAAGTAAGTGCAGATGTTGAAGTGACAGATTCTTTGTTTGACTGAGCGTAATTCATTTGTTTTGGTAACAAGTTCAGTTACTTTATACCAACTTACCCCTCTTGTCTTACTGATGCTTAACAGCTTGCAGTGACCTGCACAGGAAAGTCAGATTCTGCACTGCTCAGGTTCCTAAAGAATCACAGCGTTGTAGAGCCCAGTGCCTATGCTGTGGCCACCAGGGAGAATTGTCACCATTACCTACCCAGTCCTGCATATTGTTAGGAAAATAAAGATGTTCATGGAATATAATTTCTGCCATAGTGGAGAAATATGTATCTGGAGCCTAAATTGTAACATAGGATTCCCTTTTGTCCTTGTTACTTTTAGTGTGTGTGTGTGTGTGTGTGTGCGCGCGCGCGCGCGCGCGCGCGGTCAGTCAGTCATCCCATGCATGTGGATGTTAGAGGACAACCTGTCCTGCTAGGGATCGAATTTAGTCCTCAGACTTAGCACCTTTACCCACTGAGCCACCTCGCCAGCCAAAATGCATTTGTCTTTAATAAAACATTATAAAAGATGATTTTGTGGAAATGGTGCATTAATTAATATGCATGTAATGGCTGAAGGAGGCATCTCTGGGAACGGTCTGGCCATTTTTTAAAGCAGTGAATCTATGAAAGATAAAGTCAGAGTTCCTAGATGTGCATTTACAGTAAGCGTTCAAATAAAAGACAGTTTTCCACCTTGTTTTTCTGTCCTCCAGTTCTTTTATAGTTCCGTCCTCTGTGTCTTTTTTCCTTCTAATTCTTGCTGGTTTCTTCTTCTCTTGGATAGCAATAATCCACCACTCCTGTTCCCCCTTGTGCAGTGACGTCTCCCCTCTCTGTAGTCAGACTTGCCCTGGAAGTTTCTATGAAATGACTCATAACCTGGTGTGGTGTGGCGATCAGGGAATAGAAGGAGGCTGATCTGAGTTCAAGGCCATCCAGAGCTACACAGGGAGGCCCTGTCTCCAGACTTCTAGGTGTGCATTAGGCCTAAGAAAGCTGTAAGAGCATGATGCTAACCAGACTAGGTCTTTCAGATCTTCTTTGCTTGTCTCTCACATACACAGTATGATGGGATATAAACTGTCCTCAGAAATACACCTGTAAGAATCCTAAAGTTGTTTTCCTCTGACTTGTAGTTAATGTAGCTCTGTGTGTGTGTGTGTGTGTGTGTGTGTGTGTGTGTGTGTGTGTGTGTGACATTTATCAAGGAAGGGGTCACCAGTCCTTGGCCACGGCCTTCCTCATGGTTACCAGCATGTTGCTCAGCTCCTCCTGTTTCCTCTTGGTGTAGATGTGCGTGTCCACCCTCTTCTTGATGAACTGGAGCATATGCTTGTCTTTGGACACCTTGAGCAGCTCCATGGCTCTGCTCATAGGACATGAAGCCACATGCATCCCGAAGGAACTTGGTGTGTTTGGTGAGGTGTACATGGTGCTGGCTGAGTGCATCTGCTTGCTGACATTCTCTGTCACCTTGTGGCCCTTGTTGAGGCCCACGGCCATGGGGTGACGCAGGGCCATGGCTGCTATTCTCCAATGGCAACTACAAGAAGCTAATGTAACTTTTTATACATAAATGTTTTTCTTTTCTAACACATTTTTTATTTATTCTTCTCTCATATATTACGTCCCTACTACAGTTTCCCCTCCCTCCACTCCTCTCAATCTACCCTCCCCCACCTCCCTTCTCCCCCAGATCCACTGCTCCTCTCTTTCCCTTCAGAAAAGAACAGGCCTTCCAGGGATATCAACCAAACTCGGAATAACAAGTTACAATAAGACTAGACATAAACCCTCATATTAAGACTGGATGAGGCAGTCCAGTAGGAAGAAAAGGGTCCTCAAAGCAGATGAAAGAGTCATAGATCCCCCTACTCTCATTGTTGGGAGTCCCACAAAAAACCCAAGCTAAATAACCACAAAACAGATGCAGAGGACTTAGCAAAGATTCATGCAGGCTCCATGACTGTTACTTCAATCTGTGTGAGCCCCATTAGCCCAGGTTAGTTAATTCTGTGGGCCAAATCCTCATGATGTTCCTGACCCCTCTGGCTCCTACAGTCCTTCCTATCCATCTTCCCTGGGCTTCCCCAAGTTCCATTCCACCTAATGTTTGGCTGTGGGTTGCTGCATCTGCTCCCATAAAGAGGCTGGGTGAAGCCTCTCTGATGATGATTGGGCTAGGCACCGATCTATGAGTATAGCAAAATATCATTTCATTGACTCAACTCTCCAATAAAAAGATACAAACTATGGTGGTTTGAAAGAAAATGACCACCAAAGGGAGTGGCACTATTAGGAGGTGTGGCTTTATTGGAGTAGGTGTGGTGTTGTTGGAGAAAGTGTGTCACTGTGGAGGCGGACTGTGAAGTCTCATATATGCTCAAGCTGCATCCAGTGTCTCAGACCACTTCCTGTGAGTTAAGATGTAGGACACTCCACCACTTCTCCAGCACCATGTCTGTCTGCACACCACCATGTTGTGCCATGAAAATGGACTAAACCTTTGAAAATGTAAGCCACCCCAATTAAATGTTTTTCCTCTATAAGAATTGCTGTGATCAGCCGGGCGGTGGTGGCGCGCGCCTTTAATCCCAGCACTCGGGAGGCAGAGGCAGGCGGATCTCTGTGAGTTCGAGGCCAGCCTGGTCTCCCAAGTGAGTTCCAGGAAAGGCGCAAAGCTACACAGAGAAACCCTGTCTCAAAAAACCAAAAAAAAAAAAAAAAAAAAAAAGAATTGCTGTGATCATCTCTTCACAGCAATAGAAACCCTAACTAAGAAATTGGTACCAGGGACTGGGGTGTTATTGTGACAGACCTGACCTTGCTTTTGTTTGAAGGAATATGGGCCTTGGGAAAGTGAGTTAGAAAAGCAGTTGAACGCATTAAGTGCTGCTTAATGGGCCACCCTAGTAGGAAAATGGAAGACGTAGTGCTGAGTGTGATTTGAACTGTGGATGCCTGGATGAAGAGCTCCCAGATGAGAATATTAATATGTGGCCTAGAGATTGTTCTTGAGATTTTGGTGAAGAAAGTGGCTGCTTTTTGCCTTTGTTCAAAGAGTCTGCCTGCAGCTAAAGTGGAGAGATTTGTATTAATTCCATTGACGGGAAATCTCAAAACAGCATAGTATAGACTCTGTCATGTGGTTATTGGTGGTAACTCTAAAGAAGATTTATAATGAAAAGCAGCAAGCCAGTAGTCAGCTCTCCTCCATGGCCTCTGCGTTAGCTCCTGCCTCCAGGTTCCAGCCCTGCTTAAGTTCCTGTTCTGACTTCCTTCAGTGATGGACTATGATCTGGAAGTGTAAGCCAAATAAACCCTTTCCTCCCAACTTGCTTTTTGGTCATCATGTTTCACCACAGCAATAGAAACCCTAACTAAGACACAGATTAACAGAATGGATGTGAAAACAAATTCATCCTTCTGCTGCATACAAGAAACACACCACACACCTCAGTGTCAGAGATAGACATTGCCTTGGAGTAAAAAGTTGGAAAAAGATTTTCCAATCAAATGGACCCAAGAAGCAAGCTGATGTAACCATTCTAGTATCTAACAAAACAGACTCCAAAACAAAATTAATCAAAAGAGATGGGACTCATTAAAGTAAAAATCCACCCAAGGTGACATTTCAGTTCTTAACATCTATGCCTCAAATGTAAGGGCACTCATGAAGAAACATTACTAAAGCTTAAAACACACACTGATCCCCTACATTGATAGTGGGAGACTTCAGCACCCTATTCTCTCCAATAGAGGTCATCCAGACAACCCAAGTACTGGAGCTAACGGATCTTAGGAATCAAATGGACCTAACAGATACCTACAGAACATTTCACCCAAACACAAAAGAATACACCTTTTCTATCATTCTATCCTATTCTATCAGATTTCCACACCCACACATGAGAGTCACTCATGCATTTACGTAAATAGAATATTTATAGCAGAAAACAGACCTTGAAATGGTTTTCCAATCAAGAAGAACCCACACACTTTTATTTGTTACATGGTCAGGGCTTCTCTCTAAACCAGCGGTTCTCAAGCTGTGGATTGTCAGTGACCCCTTTTAGGGTCAAATGATCCTTTCATAGGGGTCACCTTAGACCATCAGAAATATCAGATATTTATATTACTATTCATAACAGTAGAAAAATTAGAATTATGAAGTATCAACAAAAATAATTTTGTGGTTTGGGGGTCACCACAACATGAGGAAGTGTATTAAAGGGTTGCAGCATTAGGAAGGTTGAGAACCACTTCCTATGATTTGGGCAAATGTTGCATTTCAGATAATGACTTAGTTGTTTTCTGATGGGCAGGTAGCAATGATAAGTCTTAGTCTTAAAGTTTAAAGTGACTTTCCATGGGTATTGTTGCAAACAGAAGCAGTATTAATCTAGTCAGATACATGCTTTAACGTCCACTAACCTACTGTTCCTTGGTCTCCTGTTGTAAGTCCATTGTGTGGCAGATGTGTCCAGGATTGCCATGGTAACTACAAAGTAGGGGGACATTTTCAAACAGCACACACAGGATGTGTGTCTGTCCACCTCAGATGCTGCAGCACCTAGTTTTGAAAGCCACAGTAGTAGTGGCTTAAGCACATGGGTGTGTGGCTTTGTGAAGTCAGTGATATGGCGGTTACCTTGTGATCAGGATCTTTTACAGGAAACCACAAACAAGTGCCATGAAACATGTACCATAGTGAGTGTGTGCAAATCAGGTCTCAGACTCAGCAGCAAGCACCTCTGCCCACTGCGTCATCTAGCCATCCTATGTATTTATCCAGTTCTTTGTTGATAGGCCATGGATGTTTTGTTTGCTTTTGTTTGTTAATCACCATGCAGAGTACCCGATTTCCCTGTAGCATTCTCGTCTGTACTTAGTCTGGGTTGGTCATTCCCTACTTCACTCAGTCCTCTACATCTCCTCAGCCCCCTCAGCCCCATGGATGAGCTTCCACTCCTGGTATTTTGCGTTCCACTTTCATACTTCATGTGTTTTACTGTCTTCCCACCACCTCCCTCTAAACCTTTACTCCTGTGTTCATGGGCTCCTTTCTAGATTCCTGCTCTCTAATCATGCTCACTCCACATAATTAAGTTAGGATCCCCGTGTGAGAGAACATGTCCTATTTGCCTTTCTTAGCCTGGTTTACCTTACTTGATATATTTTCCAGTTCCATCCGTTTTCCTGTCAATTTCATAATTTTGTTTTCCTTTAGAGCTGGATAAAATTACGTCATGTGTATGTACCACATTTTCATTATCCATTTATCTGTTGATGGACAGCTAGGCTGATTAAATTTCCTTGCTATTATGACTAGAGCACCAGTAAACAAGGCCATGCAAGTATCTCTGTGATAGGACATAAAGTCCTTTTGAAATATGCCAAGAGTGGTATAGCCGGATCATATGGCAGGCACTTTATCTTTAGTTTTTAAAAACCTCTGTAATGGCTGAACCAGTTTACACTCCCACCATGGTAAGAGTTCCTTTCCCTCTGTCCTCTCCAGTGTGGGTTTATTTTCTTGGTAGTATAGGTGAGTTTTGTTATGCGTTCCTTTCTATTATAACAGTACCGAGTAAATATCTTGGCTGTGTCTCTGGACAGTTTAGCAATTCCTGTAAATACATGCTAGAAGTACAGTTGTTCTATGAAGATTACTAATATTTTAGTCTTTGAGAAATATCTGAGCCAGATATGGTGGTGCACACCTATACGTAAATCCCAGCACTTGGGAGGGGGAGGAAGGGGACTCAGGAGTTCAAGGCCACCTACCTTCAGCCAGATAACAAGTTTGAGGTCATCCTGGCAGACTACTGTCTTAAAAAAAAAAGAGTTCTTAGTATCTATACTGTTGACATTTTGAACCCAATGCTTCTTTGTTGGTGGGAGTGAGAAGGAAGGAGCTGGGTTGTATACGATTTTTAGAAGCATCTTTGGCTTCACCCACTAAATTCCAATTAGCAGAACAATCCCGGAACCAAGTCTTTAACAAATAGACTTTCAAGGACATAACCGTCCCAAGCTTCAGCAGTCCTGGAGATATAGTCCTCACTGGGTAACCCACAGCATGTAATTAGAGAGTAACTGTCCAATGTGTTTACATTATTTAGAATCAGATTGGTATTAGTGGTAGAAATAAGTAGGCCAAGAATGTGGCTATGGCTGTCTAATGTTTGATAATCCCTGACAAGTACTTTACCCATTAAATAACCCTGTTTATGGCTGGTTAGTGGCTCATCTTGTGAAAATGCCTGACACTAAGTTCAGTCTCTGGCTCTCCACATGGTGGGAGGGGAGAACTGGCTGTGACCTTCCCCTGTGGGGAGGGAGGGATGGATGGTAATAAAGCCTCATGTTTTGAACCAAAGAAACAACAAAAAAGTACAAACTATATTGTGATATCATGTATAATTTTTTTAATCTTGTAATTGCATTTATGTATAGAAAATTTAGCAGTGTACATTTAACCCAGTTTAGTGGCAAGTTCTTTGGCCTTTGCCTTTTCTAGCTTGGCAATCAATGTAAGCCAAAGATTCAGGACCCAGGATGTTGCCTCCCCATTGGTGGCGGATCTCATTATAGCTGTCATTGTAATTGGTCCTAACAGCGTCCACCAGCTTAGCCAGAGCACCCTTGTCTTCCGGGTTAACCTGTGTGAAGGCAGCAGTGGTGCATGTCTTCCTGTGGACCAGCTGCCCCAGCCTGGCCTTTCCCTTGATGATGCATGTCGTAGTTAGGGTCTCTATTGCTATGAAGAGACACTATAACCACAGCAATTAGAAAAACATAAATAAAGAAAACAATTAATGGGAGTGCTTGCTTACAGTTCAGAGGTTTAATCCATTATCATCGTGGTGGGACATGGCAGTGTGTAGGCAGACATGGTGCTGGAGAATTCTACATCTTGATCCAAAGGCAACAAGAAGTGAACTAAGACACTGGCAGTATCCTGAGCATAGGAAACTTCACAGCTCACCCCCACAGTGACACTTCAACAAGGCCATACCCACTCCAACAAAGCCACACCTCCTAATAGTGCCACTCCCTGTGAGATTATGGGGGCCAGTGACATTCAAACTACCACAGTGTAGTAAGGAACCTCCATCTTTCGACACAGGGCCAGCTCAGTGGGGTCTACGTCATGGGCGATCACCACCAGCCTTCTTGTTTTCCGCTGAGGTGATGGATGACTGTATTAACCCTGCTTGAAGGACAGGTGGTCTCTTAGTTGGGACGTCCCTTTGCCAGCAGCTTTCTTAGCACAGGCCAGCAGCCTTTGCTTCTTCTCCTGCTTTGTCTCTGGCATGTACTTGTGGGCAGGCTTAAGCAGCTGGGTAGCTGTTTCCAGTCCAGGGCCTGAAGGAACTGGTTAATGGCAGGAGGTACTTTGAGCTGCTTATAGAGGATGGTCCTTTGCCACTGCAGCCACTGTATTGGGGCCATTTGACAAAGCGTGTGAGGTCTCTTTGGGCTGATGTCCTGTCCAATGCCGAAGTCCTTAGGCCTTTTCTCCAGCAGAGGATCACCACCTTTTTTGTTCTCCTGTTTTTTCACAATGGCAGCTCTGGGGCCACCTTCTTCCCCTTGGCCTTCTTTCCTTTGGGCATCTTGCTTGGCTGGAGGAGAGAGAAAGCCATCATATATATATATATAATGTATATATATAATGTATATATATAATGTTCTTTAATGGCTGAACTAATCTGTAGTACTGTAGTTTGGGTGCATTTCCCTCAGTGAGGAATGAAGGCTTATACCTGAGTGGTAGGAGGGAACCTTCTGGAACCCTCCCTTAGTCTGGATATTAACACTTGTAAATTGCTGTGCATGTGATGGTGTGTTTTTCTGGATGCATGTTACTCTTCAGTGAGGCATTGGCCCTCTAAAATCCCGGGGTTTTTTTTTTGTTGTTGTTGTTTTGGTTTGGTTTGGTTTGGTTTTTTGGTTTTTTGTTTTTTTTTGTTTTTTTTTTGGTTTTTGGTTTTTGGTTTTTCGAGACAGGGTTTCTCTGTGTAGCTTTGGAGCCTTTCCTGGATCTCACTCTGTAGACCAGACTGGGCTGGAACTCACAGAGATCCACCTGCCTCTGCCTCCTAGTGCTGGGATTAAAGGCGGACAGGTGTGTGTTTGTTTTCTGAATCAGAGAATGAGTGTGATCATGGCACTGCAGCACACCCAGCCAGTCAGGCAGGCACACTCAGACCTGGGAGAAACCCAGGCAGCCACTGGGGCCGTGCTGCCGCTCCTCCACAACATTTAACACATGCAGTGAAGTAGTGCTTCCTGGGAGTTCCTCTTGCACACGACTGAGATGCAGGCAGACATAGCGCTTGTGTCCCAAGATCCCAGAGAAACCAGGACAGCTAAAGCAGCTGGCTATACACAAAATAAACCAGGTGTGTGGGCACAGGCCCGTAATCCCAGCACTTAAACCAGGTGGAGGCGGGACTGTCAGAAAGAAGCTCAAGGGCATTCTCAGCTACATAATGAGTTTGAGACCAGTCTAGTGTCCTGGAAGCCCCCACCCAAAAAATCATTTAAAAATAAATAAAAATCATCAGAACAAAAGCAAAGTATATATGAATGTCATAAAGAAACTGTTTACTTTGTGTGAATAGTTTTTGATCTTTTTTTTCATCTCTCTCTCTTTTTTTTTTTTTCCCCCGAGACAGGGTTTCTCTGTGTAGCCCTGGCTGTTCTGGAATGCACTCTGTAAACCAGGCTGGTCTCAAACTCACAGATGCCTGGCTTCTAAATATTAATTTAAAAGAATATAGTCAAGATAAACACTGACAGGTGTGTATAGCATTAATCCAGTAGAGTCCTAGAGAAGGAAATGAAGGGCTCGTGAAGA
Organism: Peromyscus attwateri; assembly: GCA_902168425.1. Classification (NCBI taxonomy): domain Eukaryota; kingdom Metazoa; phylum Chordata; class Mammalia; order Rodentia; family Cricetidae; genus Peromyscus; species Peromyscus attwateri. The sequence continues at coordinate 5,117 of CABHPP010137211.1, read as the reverse complement.
GGTAAAGCTAGAAGTTAACTAGATGAAACAGGTAAGAACATCGTATGTGCATATGTAACATCCCAAGACCAACATACATAGATTATACTCAGATACAACCCCCCGCCCCCTCACACCGCCCCCCCCCACACCCCACAGGTGGAAGTGGCCTAATGATGCACAAAGTACAGGGACCATCAACGCTCTCATCTGCATCCCAACACCTACCTTGGTGCCTGCTTTATGTAGATACTCAGAAGTTGTATGCGTACATACATGAAGTATACATGAAGTATATGAAGAGGAAGTCAAAGGGAAGGTGATTAGGAACTTACCTGAGAAACAGTACAGAGCCATAAAGAGAATTTGAGTACTGAAATAAACATTTTTGGCAACTATAAAAGATAGATTGGCTTTCTGAGGAGAAAGGAGTAGCTGGAGGAGTCCGTGTGTACACACACATGTGTACTTATGCAAGTGCATGCTGACAGCTAAGCGTTAGGAGAGACGGTGACTGTTAACAGACTTGACACTAGTGACTCCAGGTTTTGGTGAGGACTTCTGGAGCTAAACAAGCGAGAGCCAAGGCATCCTGGTGAGTCAGATGGGTTTTTGTTGTTATGGCCATTGGTGGTGGCTGAGTGGGTGCATACCCATGTGCACACACAGAGTCTGGAGAGGCTCTGTTGCTCTCCATCTTCTTCCTTTGCGATGGATAGCTGACCAGCAAGCTCCTGGAGTATGCCTGTCTCCTCCCCCGGTATTGGAGTTTCTTGCACCTGCAACCACACCTGACTTTTATATGGGTCTTACCATAGCTTATTCATGGAGCCTTCTCCTCAGCCCAATTTGAGCGTGATTTTTGAGATACAGTAAACATAGTGTTGAGCTGTAGTTGTAGAAGGCACTCAGGAAGCGGCGTCTTGGGTTGGTGGTTGGTGTTCCATTCACTGCTGATCAACACAGTTGGAAGAAACAGATTTGTATGCTATTGTGTGCTGTTTGTTTTTCCCCGGAAGTCGATGTGTTAGGTGGTTATTTCATGACTCGGTACAACTCAAGAACCTGTGTTTGGGGGAGAGAGGGCTAAGCAGGTGTCTTTCCTCCTGGAACGCTTCACTGTATGGTTGGGAAAGCTCAAGTGAACATAGTAGACAGACTTCTGCTGGGATCGTGGTTCTCACATTACCGGCTCTGTGCCTTGGGACAGGTGATGGCTTTTCTGTAAGACTCAGCTGTACTTTGGAAGCAGGAGAAACAATTAAGATTACAGTTAAGATAAAATGAGATAAACTGCTTGATCTGGAAGGTGGTGACAGCTCTCCAAACCTAAATTGCCAGAAGGGCCACACACACACACAGCTCACACCTTCAGCAAGACAGACAGTAGTATGAATCTTTAACTACTTTTATATAAAGAAAGCAAATTACAGCAGTTACTGTCACTGTTATAAACCTGTGAGCGCAGAGAGGGCACACAGAGGCCTAAGACTAAAGAAAGGAGTGGGAAAAGAGTTTAACAAAAAGCACAGACAGACTTACCCACAGATCCCAGTGTGGATGGGGGAGACTTCAAAAGGCCCCACCTCTAAATGGAGAGCTGCAGGCAATTACTGGCTGCTGAGAGGGTTGAATTCGTCTTCGGCCAGACCCCTGATAGATTATCTAGTTCCAAGCAGTCAGCCCTAAACATCTGTACATATGAGTAATGCTAAATGAACTCAGCAAATTGTGAGTGCATGGGTGAGTGAGTGTGAGCATCCGTGTGTGTGTGTGTGTGTGTGTGTGTGTGTGTGTGTGTGTGTGTGTG
>CABHPP010137209.1:17566-40411 GCA_902168425.1 Peromyscus attwateri | reverse complement strand
TGTGTGTGTTCACTCACATACATGGCCCCCCTCCACTTACATACACATACAGGAATAATAAACTTAATAAAAAGTAATATATGTTCTTTATAAAAAAAGATAAATTAAATAAAACATAGCCCAAAGTTCTACCAAAAGGTAAGCTCATCATTAACGTTTTGATAGATATTCTTACAATTTTTATTTCGTATATATATTGTACGAGTCACAGTTATAGAGGAGTATAACCAATTTATTTATGTGTAATTATAATATATAAATAAATAGTCTCACAGTTGCTATTGCTTGCTGCATGTTGGAGATTCAGAGAACCTGGTGGCTGTTCAGTCCAAGATGTGGGGGATCTGTATATGTAAAGGGTCCAGTTTGAAGGTGAAGATCTGACAGCTCCCTGGAGAGTCACTGCTCTGATCCTCTGTTGAAAGACTTGAGGAAGCCGGGACGGCATGTCCACAGGCCATGGCTGCAGTGATAGAAGCATGTGTCCACAAAGAGTGAGGCTTGCGTGTGGCGTTTGCCTTCTTCCTCTTCCCTTTGGTTTCATCTGAGCCCCCAGCCTGTTGGCACCATATTCAGGGTTGATCTTCCCTTCAGTCGGTAGGTCGGCCAGCGGGGAAAATGCACTTACAGCATACTCAGTGGTGTGCTTTACTAATCTCTCAATCCAGTGTAGTTGACATTCAGGATCAGCCATCAGAGGTAACATAATTGTATTTATATTAAAATCTGATTTAATAATCACCTGCGACTTCTCAGAGGTACTTTACCTATCTGTGACTCTAGTTATCAAGGAATATAGGTACTTTACCTATCTATGACTCTAGTTATCAAGGAATATAGTAATTGTTTATATTCTAGAATTGATTTTGTAACATTAAATAAAACACAGCAGACTTTCTATTTAGCCATAAACTAGTTAGAAATCCTTAGCCTCTGAGTCAGTTTTAACTGTCTACTTATTTACTGCAGTATTTGTCCAGTTAAACTGACAGTAGTTTGTGTTTTGCTTTGGAAGGAAGCGTTAATTTTGGCTTGTGGTTTGAGGGTGCAGTTCATTGTGGTAGGAATGCATGGCAGCCAGAATATGAGGCAGCTGCTCATATTTTATCCACAGTCAAGAAACCAAGATAGCTCTGTGTTCTATTACAGCAAGTGATTTAAAAAGGAGGGGTGTGTGTGTGTGTGTGCGCGCGCGCGCGCGCGCGCGCGCGCACGCGCACATGCAAGAGTGGAGGCCTGATTGACATTTGGTTTGTTACTTTCTACTTTTATTTTTTGGGCAGTCTCTCTCTTAACTGAACCTGGAGCTCAGTGTCTTGGCTAGGCTGGCCTGTGGGCTTCAGGATGCTTCTGTGTCCTTTGCCCCACGCATTGAGGTTATAGACATGTGCTGTCATGTCTGTTTATTTAGGGTTTTGTTGGGTTTTTTTTTTAATATTTTTATTCTTTAAGTATTTCTTGAATGCATATAATGTAGTTTAATCATATTCACCTCCCCATGCCCACTCACTCTTCTAACTCCTCCCAGATTGTTCCCTGCCCCCTCTCAACTTTTTGTTCCTGCTTTTTTTCTTTTAAAAATAACCCACTGTGTTCAATTTGTGTTTCAAATATGTTTGCTCATGGGTGTGAAGCCATCAACTAAGCATGGTCAGTCTACCAGGGACCATTTCCTTAAAGAAAACTGACTGTCTCTCCTCCAGAAGTCATCACCTTGTCCATTAACTGTGGGTGGGGGCTTGGGAGCCATTTTCCATTCTGTAATGGGATGTTGACTCCTGATCTTGTGCAGGCAACAGCAGCTCCTGTGAGTTCCTGAATTCGGTGGTCCTCTACTGTTCAGAAGACACTCTTTCAGGAACCGTTGCCCATTGAGCCATCTTTCTGGCCCATTCCTTTTAATTTTTTATTTTAGCTTCTATATTTAAATCAGTATGTTCATTTTAAGTTAATGTTTATTTTGATTTTTTTCTTTTATTGGGATACCCAGTTGAATGCTTTGTTCAGCCCCTTGTCTTCATTTGAGTATGGGTCAGTTTGTATGCTGCACTTTTTGTTGATCTGTATATCTCTTTGGCTTGTACTTTCAATGTCTAGCATCTGAAATTTGGCATTGCTCAATTGTTTGACAAAGTGAGGTTTTTATATAAATCTTTGATAACTAATATTCCATGGAACTACATGGTTTGCTCTATGATAATGAACTTCGTAACCTTTCCATCTTCTTAAACTGAGTAGTAGCTTATAACCATTTTATCTGGGACCTAGAGTTGTGGAAGCAGACTGTGAGCTTTATTGGAAGCCCCTTTTTGAGGCTGATTTCTCTGGAGGAACTTCTTTACTTTTGGCCTTCTGCTTTAACCTGACCAGCTTTCTTCAGCAAGCTTAGGCAGCCTAGTTAATCATTTACCTGAATTAGAAATGCATTATATTCTCAGCTTGCCATAGTAAACTGTAGCTGTTTCATAGTCTTCATTCATTTTATCTATTTAGATAATTATTTGTTAAATATTTAAGGTCTTCTTTTTTGTTTGTTAGCTATTCTGCTAGAATACAAAGTTAAGAACTGCCCCTAGAAGAGCTTATCATAATGGAGGGAGACCAGAAGGCCAAGAAGTAGAACAGAGATGGGGTCTTCAGACTAGGAAGTGGTCTGTGATGTATGGTCTGCATGTGGCCTGGTCGGTGAGCTCTGAGTACACCCATGCACCTAAAAAACTGTGACCTAAAAAATGAGTGACACAGATAGAGGCAAAAGAGAAAATTGAAGTTCAGGTCTTGAAGTGGTAGGATATTGAATTTAATTAAAAATGCTAATGAAAAAGATGAGGTTAGCATAGGGATGTTATTATTCCTCTTCGTTTAAAGCTCATTGGAAACCTGTAGATAGAATAGTAGATTTCTACAGAGTTGTTTGCTCTGTGTTATGTGTGGGCACAGTGATAGGTTTGCACAGTAGGTCTGTTGTGTTACAGGGTTGGCTTCTCTTCTCCTTTACACTGAGAGTGAAGAGAGTGTCAGCTCAGCAGAGTCTGTAGAGGCATCAGTCACATTCTTCTCCCAGGTGGTCTTGCTTCGGGGGGACTCTTCTCTGTGCTGTGAATGTACGTCCAGTCTCACAAAATGCTACAGCCAAGACTTGACAGTATTCTAAATTTTCTCAGGGTGGGTCCCCATAAGATTACCAGTGCCCCCAGTGAGCAGGAAGTAGTCTAGAGAACTATGCCCAAGTTCCTAAAATATTGTTTATGAATGTTTTCATTTAAGGGGGGTTGGTTATAAATTGTTATTGGTCAAAGTCAATCTCTTTCTAAAGAACAAAGGGGGTATGATATAGAAATGATGGGGGAAAAGGTAGATTATTATAATTAAAAAAAGGGGTAGTTTATTGAATCCAAAGAAACAACTCTTATTCTCAGTATACTTTACATTGGTATAGATTTTAGTTTATTGATACAAATTTAAAGTCAATTTTGTTATATTGTATGTATATTTCTACTCTTGTTTAAGGTATTGTGTTTATACAGCTGACTTAAAAATGTAATATATAATTAAAAAATACAGATTAATAGTCATCTATAATAGTCAAACCTATAGACATGTTAGTTAGAGATATATTCCAAATAGATAGGTAATCTTCAAACACTTCAAAGACCTACAGAATATGGCATTTAAAATGTTTTAATAACATAGAATTCTTTCGATGTGAGACCCATCTGCTCCTTGCAGTACCGATCTACTCCTGAGAGGATGATGGGTACTGAAGATACTCCATATGGAGTTTGTTTTCTTTGTGGCAAAACTGGCCTGTTGTGTAAGAAACTGCTCTTGCCTTGACTGCTGACAGTAGCCCACTGTCCAGTTTGGAGAAGCAGGACACAAAGAAAAGCAACTGCCAAACCTTGCCAAGACAGAGAAGAACAGTCCTTCAAATTCTCCTGCTTCTGAAAAGGGTTTGTCAGATATTCTAGACCTATAGCCAAAGTTGGATGCCCCAGTGTTGCAGAGAAACCTTGGGTGACTGTCCAGGCAGCCAGCTGTCTTGTCATTTCTTGCTTTTTTTGGAAGTTACTTGCCTGCACTCCCTGCTTACTCAGGTAATATTATTTTCCTTCTCAAGTCTTTGATGGAGTTGAAGACTAGATAATTATAGTTTCCTTCATCATGATAAAGGATAAATTAGATATAAAACTTTACTCTCACCAAGATAGGATAGATAATTGAATGTTTTCTCTGATTTTGTCAAATACAAATAGACTAGATATTGTAACTGTAATTCTTGCTTGATAACTGTTTTGTTATTTGTAATTTTACTATGTTAAAGTTAAAACCTTCCTTTTTGATTAGACAGAAAGGGGGAAATGCTGTGGAAGGACCCTTCTGTACATTGTGAATGTATGTTGCTCTCATGGATTGATAATAAAAGCTTATTTGGCCTGTAGCCAGGCAGAATAAGGCTAGGCAGGAGAACGAAACTAAGGATGATGGGAAGGAGAAAGACAGAGTCAGGAGATGCCAGTGAACCACCAGAGCACAAGATGTAATAGAGAACAGGTAATGCCATGAAGCTACGTGGCAAAATATAGATTAATAGAAATGGGTTAATTTAAGTTGTAGGAGCTAGTTAGTAATAAACCTGAACAATAGGCCAAATAGTTCATAATTAATATTAAGCTTCTGAATGATTTTATAAAAGTGGCTGTGGGGCTGGGTGGTACAGAAAAGCCTCTGTTTACACAGTTTTCTTGAGTGAACAAGAAGGTGGCTATAGTAAAGATGCATAGTAAACAGTAACAGCATTATTAAGAGTACAGTGAACACAATATCATCAAACAGTTGTCTGAAAAGAGTTGTTGAATGTTTATGTAATATACCTAAACAGTCTACTTAAAATTAAGCCATACAGTTATTTACAATAAAAATTGTTTTGAGTTGTTAAGTACACTAAAGAGTTCAGATTATATGAATTCGTTTTATAAATATTTGCCTGAATATGAAAGATGGAGTAGGGACTGGACTGCAGAGGATTGCGGTAGAGGAGTTATCTTTCCCTAGGAAATTGCGTGAAGGTTCAATATTCTATGTGTTTTTTCCATGTGAAAATTTGTAATAAACAAATGCAAATAGTTCAGTTCTTCTTAAGAGTCAGGTGAATAAAACTTGCCCAATTCTTTGTCCACATAAGCTTTTTGTTTGGAACCATTTCCTATGCTTTGTTAATTTTGTTTTCAGTGACCAATTATTTATAGTGCTTGATGGGTAGTTTTTGTTGTTTTGTTTGTGTGTTTGTTTGCTCATTCAGAGCAGTACTTTCAAGATAGGTATGGGGCTGCACCAGTACTCAGAAAGCAGGAAGATCATAAGTTTGAAGCCAGCATGGGTCATAGAGTAAGACCAAAAGCAACAATACTTCTTTTGAGTACTTGCTGATTTGCTTTTATATTCATTATTAATTACTTTTTCATTAGGTGATGCTTCCTCCTGGAGCCCAGCATTCTGATGAAAGAGGTGCTAAGGAAGTTATTCTTGATGATGATGAGTGTCCTTTACAAATCTTCAGGGAATGGCCAAGTGACAAAGGTAGAGGATTTCCTCAGTAGTCCACCCCTCAGATTTCTGCCAACTCTCGTTCATCGGATGACTTGGAAAATGTATGGGAGGTTGGGGGTGGCTGCAGTTTGCCAGTTTTTTCATAAACTTGCTGGGCATTTCCTTGATGGTACCTTTGCCTGTGGAACCACACTCAGCTCATTTGAGTGTCCTGTGCAGATGACATGGCAGGTGAAATGCCAGACTATTAGCAGTGGGAGACCATTGTTATCGATGAGCTGTGAAACAATGTCCATACGGACTATATGAGTTGTGCGGTATTTGAGCAAGTTTGTTAGGATAGGGAAAGTACCCTACAACTCTAAAGTTTGTCCAATAATACAGTCACTTCAGATATAGGTTGAGCAATATTTACTGGAAATACTCAGAACCCAGAAGTGTTTGAGATTTCAGAACTTTTCAGACTTGAGTGTTTTTACCTTCATAATGAGATACTTTGAAGGTGGATATAAGTCCAAGCCTCCCCTTCTTTTGTGCTTGCCTTACACACCTAACCTGCGTGTAATTGAGTCCATATGTTTTCATGTATTGGTGTTTGACCTGCTCCCTGTTATGAGGTTTGTTTTCATTGTATCATGTTGGAAATTGAAGCATTTTGGATTTCAGGTATTTGGTTTAGGGATGTTCAACTTAAGATGTGTGCATATTTGTCACTGTTCAGACATTTTCCCTATTTCAAGGCAGCAAAGTGTTTAAAGCTATGTTTTTGATGAAGTATAGTTTCTAACGTTAAGATTAATACAGTTGACTTTCTAGGTGAGTGTAGCATGAATCTTAACAGGTCTTATTAATAAAAACAAACCTGGAGCCAGGTATTGGGGTTAAAGCTGGAAGATCAGAGAAGCAGAACAAGCCACAGCCACCTCATGTGGTCAACTCCTCAGCTGATCCTGTTTTCTCAGACTGGAAGCCTCTGAGTCCTCACCCGAATGTATCTCAGCTGAACTGCTGCTAGAGGCCTAAAAGCTTAACCAGGCTAGTTCCTGGTCCTCACGCCTTATATACCTTTCTGCTTGCTGCCATCACTTCCTGGGATTAAAGACCTGAGTCATCAGGACTAGCTGTTTCCAGTGTGGCCTTGAACTCAGAGATCCGGATGGATCTCTGCCTCCCAAGTGATAGGATTAAAGGTGTGTGTATGTGGCTTGAGTTTTCCTGCCTTGCCCACAGTCAGGATAAATCTCTTTCACCTGCCAGTCCCACAGCCGCTCAGACCCAACCAAGGAAACACAGAGACTTCTATTGCTTATAAACTGTATGGCCGTGGCAGGCTTCTTGCTAACTGTCCTTATATCTTAAGTTATCCATTTCCATAAATCTATACCTTGCCACATGGCTCGTGGCTTACCGGCATCTTTACATGCTGCTTGTCCTGGCGGTTGCTGGCTGGCAGGCTGACTGTCTCCTTCTGCCTTCCTGCTCTTTTAATTCTCTCTGTTAGTCCCGCCTACTTCCTGCCTAGCCACTGGCCAATCAGTGCTTTATTAGCAACACATTTGCCATACAGAACATCCCACAGCATGTGTACCACCATTTTCTGGCCTCTATATCTAGTGGCTGTTCTGTTCTCTGACCCCAGATAAGTTTATTGGGGTGCACAATATTTTGGGAACACAATACCACCACAGGTGAGTGCCTTTATATTAATGAAGACATAAAAATCCTGGTGGCGCACGCCTTTAATCCCAGCACTCGGGAGGCAGAGGCAGGTGGATCTTTGTGAGTTCGAGGCCAGCCTGGTCTACAGAGCGAGATCCAGGAAAGGTGCAAAGCTACACAGAGAAACCCTGTCTCGAAAAACAAAACAAACAAACAAACAAAAATCCTTCCTAATCTTATGTAATAATCATGCTGCATTTGATAATTTAAAAATACAAAAAAACTCTTTAAGAATAAGTGCATTTCTAGTTTTATTAAATACTTATTCTGCACTATTCTAGACAGTTATAAAAGTTGAGCCTCATTTTTAAAGTTGTTTTGAATTTTGAGTTAATTTAAGCATTTGAATTAAATAAAAATCAGGTCAGCTGAGATGTTTGTGTATGTGTATTTGTGTGTGAACATTGATATCTACAAGTGCAAGTTCATTTATTTTTAAACTAACATGCTGTTTACTAGCACATGCTGTCTTCTGATAGCTAGCTGTCAGTTAGAAATAATTCCTGCATGATGCTTGTTTAGGGTTTTTCAGAACACACCAGGAGACTAGTTCATCCTTCACTGATAAGATTATCAATTGGGTGAGCCTTGTTCTTCTACTCCTTGGCAGATGTTATTAAAACACGTCTTCTTGGTAATGGGGGGGCCAATGGTTGTTAGTCAGTGATTATCACCCCCCAGGTTTGCTCAGTTGTTAATTATCATTGTCACCATTCTAGGGATTTTAGTCTTTCAATTGAAAAGGAGACCACCGGACTACATCCCAAAGAAAATGAAGAAGCATGTTGAAGGGAAGCCGCTGAAGGGGAAGGATAGAGCTGACGGGTCTGGCTATGGTTCTGCTCTTCCTCCTGAGAAGCTACCCTACTTAGTAGAGTTAAGCCCAGGTGAGAAAGCTGGTAGATCAGGAAATATATGTTTTTATCCTAAATGTTTCTACTTTTTAATGTATTATTTTTAAGTGTCCATTTACTTAAAAAGTTTAAACATTCATAAAATTACGTTTTTTTTTAAAAGCTAAAAATACTTAAGGCCACAGAATACATTAATTCATGCATAAAAATAAAGTTCACATGAACAAAAGTGAATCTAACACAGGCTTTAAAGTAATGAATATCATTTAAAAGTTTTAAGTAATCAGTTACTTTTAAGAAAAACTTCCCAAAGTAACTTTAGTTACTAGTTCCTAGTTCATCTTCTAGGAACAAATTGAAATTTACTCTTCCTGTAGCCAGTCTGTGTGTATGTGTATGCGAGAGAGATTGTGCTATTATTTATGATGTATGTACAGTGTTCAAAAGGAATGTCCTTAGATTTAACGGTATGTCTTTGAAACCTCTTAGTAACTAGTAGGATGTTTTAAAGTAACATCATAAATTCATATTCACATTAGTCTTCTAATTACATCACTTACAGAATTTTTACAGCTAAAGATGTTGTCATAACTTAGTCATCAGATAGACAAATACTCTGACATTCTTTTAAGTGTTTCATATATACACACATTCCCATGTAGTATGTATTTGCATATATGTGCTCTACATGACATTTATCAGTCAGCTGAAATTACATCATTTCTAATTTAGCTAAGATGTGACCTGTATTATTGAATACTATGAAGATATTCCATCCACCTCCTCCTAGTTAGGAACCAAAGTAAAAGCCAGTTAGTGATTATAGGAAAATGGCATAAAAGGAATGCATTACATAAATAATATATGGTTCCTTGGGCAGGTTTTTTCCTCTCTCCTTTGGTTTTTAATGTTCATTTTTATTTCTAAGGTTGCTTAAGTTGCACTTAGCTGGCTATTACAACTAACTAGATATTAGATTTGTTCTTTGTGGTCGAACAGTCTTAGGAGACAGCTGAGTTACGTTGGTGCAGAATAGAATAGTAATGTTTTGAAAGCCATTGTACTACACTGTGGCTGTGGCAGTGTGGTTCTAGGGGAATAGTTTTGTATTTAATTATGCTTGAGGGCCCGTTTTCATTGCTAAGCAGTTTGTGAGGAACTTATCACTGCTGCTTTGTCCTCAGGTCTCTGACTGGGAAGTTCATCTTGAAGTTTTGTTTTTCACTGTAAATTGGAGACGTCCTTATGTTACTGTCTGTAATGTAAGGAAAGTATTGGTGCTTGTTTATCTGAAGGAAAGAAGAGCAACAGTTTTTAACTGAAAATTTATAGGCTGTTTTTCAAGTATGGGTCTGTTTTTTAAAATCTGTGAGTTCGAGGCCAGCCTGGTCTACAAAGCGAGTTCCAGGAAAGGCACAAAACTACACAGAGAAACCCTGTCTCGAAAAACCAAAAGAAAAAAAAAATGTTGTATCAGAGTCAGGCTGTGGTGGCGCACACCTTTAATCCCAGCACTCAGGAGACAGAGGCAGGTGGATCTCTGTGAGTTGGAGGCCAGCCTGGTCTACAGAGCGAGATCTAGGACAGCCAGGGCTACACAGAGAAACCCTGTCTTGGGGGCGTGGGGTGAGGAATGTTGCATTGGTTGTAGAGCTTATGTTTGACAGTTGAGTCTTAGTTGTTAGCAGTTGACAGTAATTTTTAAATGTATAGTGGAAGACAGATTTTGAGAGCTAGTAAGAGGCTGTATCAGACATCGTTCTGGCCTTAGAGATACAACAATAACAACACAGATAAACCAACCTCATGTTCAAATGAGTGCTTCCATTTTGGCTGCTTAGTTTTTACTTGTCTCTCAGTTAATCAAATGCATAGAATATTTTATTTTTAAAAGATGACTGACCCTGGATAAAGAGCAATTCTGTACTACTTTTCATCAAATACTAGCAGCAACATAATTACATCTTCACTAGTATGTTTCTTAGCACTCTTACCTTTGGGCAACATTTATTGAGGTCCTTATATAGACAGACCAATGAATATGAATAAGACTGTCCCTGATGCCAGGTGATGAGCACAGTTCAGTGTCAGTGTCAGTGATTCTCCAGGCCCACATTCCCTTCCAGGTTCTCTGGGATGCTGGTAAGAGCTGCCTTCATTATTGCACAGGTATCCAAGATGAGGAAACATTACTTTTGTTCTAAAGCTGATGATTTTGATGACAGGCCTGAGTGCTAGAATAAGGTCTTTGTTGTATCAGAGCTCTGTCGTGAGACCTTTTTAGATCAGTATGCTGAGTGAATGTTTTCCATTATGAGAAATATTCATGCTTATTTGTAGCAGGAATCTTAAAAGTTCTTACTAATAAAATCAAACCTGAGGCCAGTTATTGGGGTGAACACTGGAAGATCAGAGACACAGAACAAGCCACAGCTAACCTCACCTGGCCAACTTCTCAGCTGATCTTGTTTCCTCAGACTGGAAGCCTCTGTGTCCTCATATCCGAATGACTGTCAGCTGAACTGTGCTGCTCAAAACCTAAAAGCTTAACCAGCCAAATGCTTCTAGTTCCTGGTCCTCACGCCTTATATATCTTTCTGTCTTCTACCATCACTCCCTGGGATTAAAGGCTCACTCCCTGGGATTAAAGGCTCACTTCCTGGGATTAAAGGCGTGTGTCACCAGGCCTGGCTGTTTGCAATGTGGCTTTGAACTCACAGAGATCCCAGATGGATTTCTGCCTCTGGAATGCTAGGATTAAAGGCGTGAGTGCCAACATTTTCTAGCCTAAGTATCTAGTGGGTTTTCTGTTCTCTGACCCCAGATAAGTTTATTAGGGTACACGATATTTTGGGGAACACAATACCACCACACATATTGATGTGTTATGAATGGATGAGGACTATATTTCCACTAGGCACATTGTCAATCAAGTGTGTACCCTCAGTGTGGAAGACCTGCCAGGTATTGGCAGGAGTTGCTGAGGTGCAGGTATATTTATAGTGTTGTAGAAGAGTAGAAGCCAGGGTGCTGATTTTCTTGTGCTCTTTAAACAGAAGGAGCCAGCCAAGTGGGGTGGTAACCTCCTCTTATCTGGTTAGCTCACTGTTAGCACAAGCTGTCCTGCTGCCTGGTGACTCACCTATTGTCCTGCTGTTTTCCTTAATAGTCCGCACTGGTTTCTGAAACACTGACTGGGGTCTACTGTAGTCTTTCCCACACAGCTCTGAATACTAGTGGGTAAAATTTGCCATTTCTTCCTTTGAAACATCTCACTGAAGCTCACCCTTTGCATCTCTTCTCCTCCTTCCCTCTCCCACCTGTTCTGCATGGTTTCTCTCCTGCTGATGCTGCCTTCACCTGGGTCCTGGCATGTCTCTTAATCCCAGGGAGAAGGAATCACTTTGCCTACTACAGCTATCACACTTACGAAGGTAATGCTATGCTTAATACTACTTTTGTAATCAGGGCACTAACAGAACCTCTTAGGTGAACAGTGTTGACTGAACAGACACTGTATGTGTAAGATGTGTAACATGTTCTCTTTCTGTTTGTATTTACTCAGTGCCCTGTGTCCTGAACCCAGATAATTTATTGGAAGCTTTTTTTTTTTTTTTTTTTTTTTGCTGCTTGCCTTTCCCATGCTCACTCTGGAAAGTGAATGTAGGTAGAGGATTGACAACAGAACTGTAGACTGCAAGCAAAGGGCCTTTAAGTGCTCTTGGGCTGTGGTATGGTTTGTGTCCCTTTCATACTTAGAGATCAGGCTAAGCATCCCTCACTCCAGACTTGAAATGTCTTAAGTGCTGATGTGGAAACAGAAGGGAAAGTGCCTCATGGAATGAATGGGTATAGTCATCACCCAAGCACTCTAAATATGTTGGGTGCAGTTTCCTGTAGGCTGTGTGTTAAGCTGTATGGTTATATTGTCATGGAATTCATGTTTAAATGTAGGTTCTAGCCTCAAGATACGTGGTATATTAAATATATGTGAATATCACAATATCTGGGGTAAAATGTCAATCTGAAACTTGACTAGGGCTCTGGTAGCTTATTGTGTCTGCCATGGGTCTTCTTAGGGCTGATCTGAAGTGCTTTAGCTATCCTAATTTTCCACTGGAGAGGCACCCAGGTGCTGTGGACAGTTGACTGTAGAGTGCTCCTGGGAGATGGAGGACAATCGGAATGGAGGTTGAGGGAGCACCGTAATACTCCAGTTCAGAGCTGGAGGTGGGCTGCCACTGGGAGGGAGGCCAGAGGCACCAAGCTCTTCCAGACATCCTCAGTTGCCTTCCTCCCTCGGCTTGCACTAGATGCTCTGTCGCCCACTTGTCCTGTAGCTATTGGATTCTTGTCTGTGGTTTTCTATTAAAATGATGTGGTAAGAAAGGAGAGACTGCGAGAGCAGCCCTGAGTCTGTTGCTGTCAAAATGTAAATTTTTTTTTTTTTTTTTGCTAGCTGCAGAAGAGTGTTAGTGTGAACACTGCTCCTAACAGATATGTCTTTGATGTTCTTGTGGCTTTGACTCACATGGTTACTTACTGTGTTCCTTTGTAATTCATTTGTTGTGTTTGTGTGGCTGTATTTCATTACTTTCACTTTTAGTATACCTGTTTGCTCTAGAACATTAATTATCAAAAAAGGCCAGTGTGGCCTAGCTACCAAGGAGCTTGAATTGATGGGGGCCTAGTCAGTGGGAATCTTTCTGATAATAAGGTTCCTGTGCTTTGAAGGTCAGAAAGGGCATGGTTTGTGAACTGCCCATGACAGTCAAGTAAACACAGTAGTAAACATCCCAGGAGGAGAGGAGTCCATGCCCAGGAAAAGCCTACAAAGCTTTGATTTTGTTTTTGGACATGTTGTTGGCTTTAAACTTCTTTTCCTTCAGACTCAGTATCCAAAGTGCTGACATTAATCAAGCTAATCAGTGTTTAGCTTCTGTGATTTTGATGTCTCTCATTCAGATCCAGAGTTTCTGAGAATAATTAGAGATGAAAATATTCCAATGTGAGGGGGACAACAGAGACAGGCTGTTGTGGGGAGGTCCACAGTAGGCATGCGTGTCCCTGACATACTTGAGTCTCATCTTACCTTCACCCAGATGTTACAGATTTGATAATATTTCAGAAATAGAAAATTATATTAGTAGAGTGTTACTTTGTGTACCCTAAAACTAAAGTGGTTCTGGAGAGCTTAGGTATTTATGGTATCTTTTGTTCATAAGAGTTCAGATTACATCACAGCTGAGAGACTTTGAGATTTAAAACAGTCTGTGTACACACCAGAGTCCTCCAAACTTCTGATTCCAGTGACAGTGATGAGTAAAGGACTTGGACAGTCATGAAACAAACTGGAGAGACTCACACTGGTTTTAAGGAGACCTTGCTTGGTGCGTCTGCAGCCCACACTGAGTGTGGCTGTGGTGAAGCTGGAATTGTATACTGATTCTTGTGTTCTGTGAGGTACACTTGCCATGTGTTCACTCTGAAAACAGAGGGCTTCAGTGTTCACCCTTTGTACAGATGGGATGCAGTGGGTGAACGGAGTGGGCTGCAGGCTGGCGGTGCTGCTTCCTCTCCTGCCCTTACCCGTCACAGACGTCAGACGATAGCAGTTGTGCTCCACGTTTTCTTTAAAGGACACAGAATTGGGTGGGCACAAAAGCATAGGTAATCTGGAGGAGTTGGGGGTGTGGTGTGAATATGATCAAGACATGTATGAAATTCTCAAAGAACAAATCAAAAACTAAAAAGCAAAAAAAGTTGTCCTTTCTGCCTTTAATCCCAGTTCTTCTGAAGGGAGTTAAGCATTTCAGTAACATTTTTTGTCAGTGGTACACATTGGAACACTTGAGATTTAGACTGTGGTTCAGGAGGTCTGGTGAGCTGGGAGGGTTGCACAGTTTAAGTGTTGTTGTGCCCCACCGCTGTACTGTGCTGTGAACTTACGGGTCCATGGGACTTCTGCCCCACAGAGGTTCTGGTTTGAAGTGATGGCTTATGTCGTCTTACTCTGTATTCCCAATAGAGTTCCATCCTTGGATCACCAAGGAAAATCTAGGGTAGTGTGCTTTGGAAAGAAGTATAATCAAAAAGTGTTGTAATTAATGACACTTAACATTTATACGGACAGGAGCTGACCGGTATGTGTCTAGTGTGTTAAGGTATATGATGTTAGTTGGAGACTCCTTGGAAAGAAGTCCTGAGAAGTAAAGCTGTACTATCCTTAGTAAGAAAACTTGTTTGTCTCAAACATAAGATCATTGGACTTCACAAAAGGATCTCTATGCCTTCTCTTCTCACAGACGGTTCTGACTCTAGAGACAAGCCAAAGTTATATCGCCTTCAACTAAGTGTGACTGAAGTTGGGACAGAGAAGTTCGATGACAATTCTATCCAGGTACTTGATTGTGTTTGCTGCTAAGCCTTTTACTGTCATTCCTCCTATCAGTAATTAATAAGCACATGTCAAGGAACCAGCCACATATGAATGAATGAAAATGATAGGCCTAGTATTTAACTGTAAGTCGTTCAGTCTTCTCTGAGTCCCTTTTCTCTGCTTTAGAGAGAACATGACTTGCTTGTGTCCAGAGTGCACCTACAGAAACATGTACTGTTATAATGTAACATTCCAGTCTGACTGTTGACTTCTGCTTAGGAAGCAAAGGTGCTGAGACAGTTGATAGGTCTGTTTTAGGAAGACTGCCTAGTTTGCAGTCAACACTACCTGAGCATCTTAAGAACTTAAAGGAGTGTCAGACTTTGACATTGGACTTGTCCAGTCAACGGTTCTTTACCACTTGTTTCTGTGTATGAGTAAAGTGGTTGGGTTTTTAGTTCTTAGTAAAATGTAAGTAAGGTTTTTAGAAATAATAATTTTCTGTATGGATTCATTTATTCATTACCAGTTAATGTTTCAGATCATATGCTTTGTGTGTGTGTTGGGGAAGGGGGATCCTGGGGTTGGAACTGAGTGCCTCATGCAGATTGTCAATGACCATACTACTGAACTATTTCCTGAACCCCAGTCATACTATTAGTAAAGCAGAGTTACAGTATTCTTGAAAACAGGTTCTTAAATGTTAAAAATGTCCAGATACTTTGACATAATTTTACACTATTAAGAGAGAAATCCACATAAGAAAACAAAAAAATCCAGGGCTTGTTAGACCATGTCTATCATGGCAGAACGTGAATGTTTTAAACACTGTGTACTTTGTGATGGAACTGTCTTTCCCTTCTCTTTTCAGTTGTTTGGCCCAGGAATTCAGCCTCATCACTGTGATCTCACTAACATGGATGGGGTGGTCACTGTGACACCCAGAAGTATGGATGCAGAGACCTACGTGGATGGACAGCGCATCTCAGAGACCACCATGCTGCAGAGTGGCATGAAAGTGCAGTTTGGCACTTCCCATGTGTTTAAGTTTGTGGACCCCATCCAGGACCATGTTCTTTCGAAGAGATCTGTGGATGGAGGCCTGATGGTCAAGGGCCCAAGACATAAACCTGGGTGAATGTGATAGATCAGCTTAAGGATTTTAGAGTGTTTTGGCTATAAAGTAATTTCAGTTAGATGTAAATACCTTTTTATTTTCAGTTTTTAATTACATTTTTTATTTTCTGTGTGCATGTGTGTGTGCATTTGTGTGCCTGTTTTTTTTTTTTGTTTGTTTTGTTTTGTTTTGTTTTTCTATACTCACAGGTTATCTCACAGGAGTGGGCTTTCTCCCACCTGTGGGTCCTGTGGATCAAATTCAGGTTGTTAGGCTGGCGAGCAAACAAGCAAGCACGTTACTCACTCCATTTTCCCATCCTTGATTTTTAGTTTTAAAAGATAAAAATGAAGGGTCTGGAGAAGTGGCTTAGTGCTTAAGAGCAGTTGCTGTTTTTGCCGAGGACCCTGTGTGGTTCCCAGTACCTGAGTCAGGCAGCTCTCAACCATCTGTAGTGCTAGTTCCAGGGGTTCTGATGTGGGTACACACGCGTGTTGCACATACGTATGTGCAGGCACAACACCCATGTAAAATAAAAATAAAACTTTTTAATATCGAAGTGAAGTTTATAGATTGGGAGTTTTTTGTGAATTTGTATTGGTTTTGGAGCAAAAAGAGTAGAAAGATTCTGACTTAATCTTGAAATTGGAAGTTCTGACTGATTTTAAAGTTTCTTTCTTTTAAAGCTGATCTGATCTTTGGACCATCACCCTATGTAACTAATAGTATTTAAACTACCCTCCTCACTCTAAAGCTCTGGCTACACAAGGGGGATCTATTTAAGAACTCAGAGCCTTTTAGCTCCACATAGTGTTTTCATGAGGTCTTGCAGTGTGGCCTCTTCTGTTAAACTTTTTTTTGGAGAAGAGTTTTTCTTTTGGTGATAATTTTGGAATCATACACGGTTAAGCTACTTTGTATCTATTTTATAGATTAATAAGGTATCGATCTCGGGGAAATAGCTTCCATAACTCTTATGCTATTTACAAGAGTTCTAAGTCCACAGAAGTATAACCTGCTCAAAGAATATAAGCATAAACCAACCTGTAAACCACTGTATTGGTGGACTCTGTACTGCCCCACCTCTGTTTTGTTTGTTTGTTTGTTTTTAAAGACAGGGTCTCGCCATGTAACCCAGACTTGCCTTAAACTCACAGAGACCTGCCTGCCTAACGTGACATCGGTTACCTTCACACATCTGACACTTTGGACCAGATGTTATTACTATTCAGAGTTAACATTTTTTTTCTCCAGTGAACACATCATGACATGCACTGCTTTAGGCACAAGGATGTTTGAAGTTTCATACGCCATGTATGAAGTGTTTCTAGCTTTTCACCTTGAGTTGCAGTTTTTTTTGTTTTTAATTTATATACTTGGGTATATGTACTGCATGTGTGCAGGAATCCAGCCCAAGTTTACAGTAACTTTGTACTGACTTATGCCTTTAGCTGTGAGTGTCATACCTTCCCTAGTACTCAGAACACAATAATGACATACAGGGGCTCGGTGGATCAAGACATCCCTGAAATCCCCAAGCTGATGTCTTGGAGACGGTTACATGCAGAAAGTTAATGATTATTTAGTCTTTGGTTAAAAAAAAGTCTTAGAAGTTATTTTTCAGAGCATGGTATTGCTTTACATTGCAAGATATTTTATTTTCTTAGGGAATTATATAGAGGAATTTCTAATAGAAAAATTATTTGAATTTCAACATTACTTGTTTCAGTCTATCAATGAAACTTTGAAATTAAACCATGTAGTTCTCAAATGTTAAAACAATCCAGAATTAGCCATTGCTTTATTCTTGTTGGCTTACAGGCACCTTTAGGCTCCTTTTTCCTTTAGGTTGGGACCAGTACGTTATATTTAATCTTTATTTGTGCCAAAGAATATAGTTTTGCTTGCCCGAGCTTTGTTCCTATAGAAAAATATGATTTTTTGTATTATTTAAAGTTTTTATTATTTTCTTTATATATGGTGTTTTGTCTACCTGTATATCTGTATGTGCCTGGTGCCCACAGAGGCCAGAAGAGAGTATTAGATCCCCTAAAATTGGAGTTAGAGATGGTTGTGAGCTATCAAGTGGGTGCTGGTAATTGAACTCAGGTTCTGTGCAAGAATAACAAGTACTCTTAACCATAGAGCCATCTCTCCAGCCCCAGTTTGTTGTTATTAACAACAGGACCTGATAAGAAAAAAGCTCTTATATTTACTGTCACGTTTTAAAAGTCTATATGCCAAAATAAATGAGTTTATTAGTGGTCTTTGAACATTGGAATACTGTCTGTTCTTGCTGTGTTGAGAGTACTGCCTTGTCAGTTGAAATGTAATTTTTATGTTTCTTTTTCATTCAATAGAGCCGTTCAGGAGACAACCTTTGACTTGGGAGGAGATATTCACAGTGGGACAGCACTGCCAGCCAGCAGGGTAGGTGGTTATGGATCATGACCTGACTATCTTGTAGGTTGGATGTTATAGGGCGCCCAGGAACAGAAGCTCCTTTGTAAAGACTTGAGTTTGCAGTAGCCTCTCTCTGCTGTATCTGTTCACCCCGTGGTACATAATGGAAGGTAGCTAGCTGTTGCTTTTGTCCTGAGGTCAGGATAGAGTGCTTTCTCTTTCAAGTGGGTGTGTGTGTTGCCTGTGCTACTACTGTGTGTAACTCACCTCTTTGGCCAGATCCTGCTGAGGATGATGTGCGCTTGCTCCATTACTTCCCTTGATACAAGTACTAGATCCCCGTTGGTTACTCACTTCTCTAGGTCATCCTTTGTTCCTGTATATAAAAGTCATTTCTCCCTTCATCTTGGTGATCTATTTCTGGATTACAGTTACTGTAAAACTTGGTGAGCTGAAACAGCAGCCCCTTCATTTATTGATAATTAGATGAACTAGTTTTAGTTTACTAGGGCAGCCGGTTTACTGGTCTTGCTACTGGTCCCTCATGTGACTGCAGTCAGCTAGCAGGTGAATCAGTGACACTCTTCTGAGACTACCCACCTTGCATCTCTGCTGTTTCGAGTTCTTTCCAAATGACTACTTAAACAAGAGCAGTCAGAGCTTGTGGTCAGGTAGTGTTCTATAGGACTAGCACCTTGAACTTGCAGGCGTTCTTAAGAGTTAGGCCCAGGGCTGATGCAGCACCATTTTTATTGGTTGAAACAAATCAGAGTCAGATCTAAGGGGAAGAGGTCTTCTTGAGATGTGGTATGTTGGAGACCATGATGGAACTAAGCTGGGAACATTCTCATGAGTGCCCACATCCGACCTCAGTCCTGATTTAGTTTGCTGTCCTCCTCTCATCGCTGGCCCACTCTGCTACTCCACTCTCAGCACAGTTTCTTGACTGCGTCCTCTGAGGAGGCCGTTCATGTGTCCTAAGGTTTGTTGCTTCTACCAGGCTCCTGTCCTCTGCTGTGCTTTCTGTGTTCTTGTTACAACAGTGTCTACTTACAACCACTCTGCTGTACATACTCTTCTACTTCAGGGTGCTCTGTCTTTATCCCTGCACCATGGCTTGGTGGTTCTTTCTAGGTGAATTGTTGGTACCTCTTTCTCTGATATACTTAACTTCTGATAATTGGAGAGCTATAAGCTGTCAGGTCTAGGGCCCTGTCCCTCCTGTTTATACGTGTTCCCTTGGTGACCTTGCCACGTTGCCTAAGACTATAACCATTTGTTGTTCACTCTCTCCTAGTGTGTGCCTTTGACCCTGGTTTCCCCAGACTGAAATCTTCAGAGGCTTGATTGACTTTCTGTTCCATATTGATGGGTATTCAAATTTAACATAGTGAATTAAGCCTGGCTTTTGTTTTTTTTTGTTTTTTGTTTTTTTCCTTAAACTTATTTCTTTCTCATCTTCTTCATTTTAGTAAGTTATACCACCAACCATGACTTTGCCCAACTGAAGTCTGTCCCAGGTTGCCTTTGATTCCTTTCCTTTGCACAGCTCCTGCATGAGGGCTGTCATATCTTGTTTTCTCTGGCTGTGAAACATCCGCATGCCTCTGCCTTACTCAGCATCAGTACTCACATAACAGGGCAGTGCAGTGTTGTGAGCAGCAGTTCCACTCAGGTGTTACTGGCCAGTCCCGGCTGGTTGTCATTACTCTTGAATTTTAGGGACATGCATTTGTTTTTGTTGGAGCACTGCTGTCAAAGATTCTGGTACCTTTCTGACCCACACATCATGGCCTTCACCCTAGCTTCACAACTCCTGATACTCTGATTTCCTCCCTCCAGGGCTGTTGCAAGTAGTGTCTTCCCCTCCCCTCTCACACTCCGTCCTTGTGTGTGCCCACTTCCCGTTTACCTTCTACTAGATCTTATTCTTTGTTTTTACATGATTGGCCCCTTCTTGTCTTTGTTGTTGTTGTTGCTGTTTTTTTTTTTTTTTTTTCGAGACAGGGTTTCTCTGTGTCCCTTCTTGTCTTAACCCATCCTCCTGATGAGGTCATTCTTGAGCAGCATCCAGTCATACTACTGCATGTAAAGCTTTTGGGTAACTATTATTTCTACCTGGTGTCTCTGCTTGCTAACTGATGATGTGGGCTCTGAACTCTGGACACAGGGATCCTGTTTCATAAATTAATTGTTGTGCCTCTAATGCTGCAACAGAACCTTGGCACATACAAATGAATAAATACTCCAGAGGTGAAGCAGAACTTTTCTCATAATAATGTATACTCAGCATAGAAGGCTTGGTAAATAGAGGGAAAATGAAAGTCCATTATCCACAGTATAGATGACTCTTACTAACATCTGTGAACCCTTTCCAGAGTGCTTAGATCGCAGGGAGGCAGGCGTGCCTGTGCCTTTGCGTTTACTTATGTGTTTCAACTCTATGAGTCTTTTGTCTGTCTACATACCTTTCTGTACTATGTTGTACTGTTAATTGTGAGCAGGTTTTTTGTTTTGTTTTGTTTCCTGAAGTCATTTAAAAATAATTCTTTAGTATATAAGCCCATAAACGTCCTGATTTATTTTTCCATTGCCATTACTGGTCATTTGTAAGTAATTTTTAAAAAAAGTTTTAAAGCCTAAAACAGTGCCATCTGCTGGCCAGTTTTATTTTTGTTACTGTAACTGGTGAAGTAAAATGACTATTCTTTCAAAATCATTTTGTTTTTATATTTTATTGCTAAGGTTTACTCCTTACTCTTTGAAAATCAAAATTTCCATGTTTTTTCATGCTTGTGCATTCACTGCTGTGAGCTTCTGGGCAGGACACTGGACTCAGGGTCTTAAGTGTTTCTGAATGATCTTATCTGAGTCCTCACCTTCCCTGCACTGTAGCCAGACCCACATCAGATTCCTGCCTGCAGTGCTAAGTGTAAAGCTTGATTGGTTGGTGTGTGAGGTCCTCTAACACTGTGGCTTCCTTTGGAACAGAGCACTACTAGACTGGACAGTGACAGGGTATCCTCTGCCTCCAGCACAGCTGAGCGAGGGATGGTGAAGCCAATGGTCCGACTGGACCAGGAGCAGGATTATCGCCGAAGAGAAAGCAGGTGAGAGAAGTGAGCACCCCTAGAGGAGGCTTTGGGGTAAAGATTGCTGAGGTTACAGATGTAGCCAGAAGTTTTAGAGAGTTTACCAGGCTTTTATGAGTATTTGTATATTACTGAATAAAATGATTGTTTAGTAATTGCATTCCTTCCTTGCCACGTGCAGCCTTTGGATACTGGCACATTGGGTTTTACTTTCTCTTTTAAGTTGGCTGCTCTATAGCATACAGAGAAAGGGAGTTTTTATAACATTTTAGTATGTGATCATTTTTATAGAGAAAATTAATTATTGCATCCATTTCTAGAAGAAATTTAAAAATATGTAAAGACAAAAATAATTTTGAAGAGACATTCCCTGTCCCAGACTCTCATGTGGTATGTCTCCCTGCTGAGGCAAGCAAAGGAATTAGTTTCCTTACATTGTTGCCTTATTTCTTATGACACAGAGCTTCTCTGCTTTCTGTTTTCTTTCATGCTTTTTAATATGTTACCTTCATAAATCAGGAGTCTTTGTTTTAAGTAGTGTAGCAGGCTGTGTCCCACGTGTAAGTGACACCATAGTACTTAGAGCCCTAGAGGCAACAGATGGGGAGAAGGAAATGCAGAGTGAACTCTGTGTACTGTTGGCAGGGAGCTGGAGATGCTACTGACCTGTTACAGGGTTTTGAAGAAGGCATTCTTTTTGTTCTTGTCAGACATCCAGAACAGATGGTTGGCAGAAGTGGGAGACTTGCGTACAGTCAGAGTCAATGGTCAATGCAGTCAGTTCCGTAAAAAGTCTTTTATTACCTTCCATCCTCCAGCAGAGGGCACTGTGTATCACAAGATTATTAATAACTTCAGTCCAATAATGAAATATGTAGTTATCAGCAAATATCATGATATTTTTATTGTGGGTTTTTTGACTATTCATGTAAGATTCTTTTTGGCTGTGTGATTATTAGATGTCATAAAAGATAGTTCTCTTTCTGTGTTTACACTTGTTTTGAGTGGTATAGAGTAATTAGTATCCGTCATGGTGAAGTGTTGAATCAGTACTGGTTTTCTTTTTGGTCTGTTTGTTTGAGATGGGCCTCACTATGAAGTCCTGGATGGCTTTGGACCTCACTATGTGAGCCAGGCTGGCCTGGAACTCACAGATGTCCTCCTGTCTCTGCCTCCCAAGTGTTGGGATTAAAGATATGCTACTACATCCGGTATGAGTTGGTAATGCAATGATGGAGAAATGTGACTGTGAGTCTAGGTGGGACGAGGAGAGGCAGACCATGAAAACAAGTAAATATATTCTTATTATAGCAAAATAGCCATGTGAAGGGGCTAGTCCTAAAGTTTTATTTACACTATGGATGTTGTTTGATGATGTTAAGACAGGATGGAAACAGATAAACCTTCTAATTCCTACTATACTTTTCACATTGACAATGCTTAAATTAGCAGTGCTTAATTGATGTAGTTTAAAATCTTGGTCATTTTAATAAATAGATTTAAAATTATAATTTTAAGGAAGCTCAAACATCCTTTTGAGTGAGGGGAGTAACTTTTCTTTTAATTATCACAACATTTTTTCCCTTTTTCCAGTTAATATAAACTCTTTATTAAATGGTTAAAACAATGAAATGAATAATTTATACAGTTTATCCAAGCTAATTCTTTTAAAAATTTGAAACTGCCAGCCAGGCAAGGTGGTGCACACCATTAATCGTGGAGGCCAACCTG
>CABHPP010137209.1:0-17466 GCA_902168425.1 Peromyscus attwateri | reverse complement strand
TGTGTGTGTGTGTGTGTGTGTGTGTGTGTGTGTGTGTGTGTGTAGTTATATGGGTTCTGGCATTCAAACTGTTCTCAGCATCTTTTCTAGCTGTTAAGCAATTTCTCCGGTCCCTTGGTATTCTTTTCTTTTTATTCATCTTTTCATACTTGGCAAAGGTGAGAGAATGAGGAGAACGGAGCTGTTTGTTAGTGGAAATAATATCTCAGTTAGCTGGTCCGTAAATTACTAGAAAACTGTGTCTTTTCACTGTCACCTGAGCTGGGTGGCTTAGATCCTTGTCTTCAACATGTGGTACTCATTAATAATCCAGACACGTGTGTCTTATCTGCCCTCACAGTAGAAGTCTGTCCTTCAAGGAATCCACCTTCTGTCCACTCATCTGAATGTGTGACTAGGTTAACAGAAGAGGCTAGAGACTGTGCCGTGTATGACTTAACACCTCAAAACTCCACGTGGAAACAAACTAGTTTTGGAAATGTGCACAGGTGGCAGGCAGTGATGTTGTTAGCTGTTGACCTTACCTGAAGGCAATTTGAGTAATGTCAGTTTTTCTTTTAGAACTCAGGATGCAGCTGGGCCTGAACTGATACTGCCTGCCAGCATTGAATTCAGGGAAAGCTGTGAGTCATTTTAGATTCTACTACTAGTGAATAAGTTCATGTTCACTTTTCTTCAGATGACATTCCTACTTTCTGTTCATTTTTCTTCTTTTCTAAAATCTCTTTCCAGCTGAAGACTCTTTCCTATCTGCCATTATAAACTATACCAACAGCTCCACAGTGCACTTTAAGCTGTCACCCACCTATGTGTTATACATGGCATGCCGGTACGTGTTGTCCAGCCAGCACAGGCCCGACATCAGCCCTACGGAGCGCACCCACAAGGCCATTGCTGTTGTCAACAAGATGGTGAGCATGATGGAAGGGGTCATTCAGGTGAGTGTCGGCCCGGCAAGCCTGCTGGGGAATGGTGGCCATCTTGTTAGTTTCTGTGACATTTCTGGTTTGGTTACAAGTTTGCCTTTATAGCCTAAGATTCTTTTTTTTTTTTTTTTTTTTAAATAGAATGCATAGCTTTTAAAGTCAAAAGAAAAACTTTTAAAAAATTTCTTTTCTGGAAATTGTAGAGTAAATGAAGATAAACTGTATATATTGTAACACAGTCATCTTAAAATTAGCCACTGTGAGAAAGTGCTGAGGTGATAGTTTCTTTGAATTTTCTTTAAATTATTGAAATGAAATTCACACAGTGTATGTGTGCAGCTCTACCTTGAGAATGTTTGTCCAGTGCCAAGGAGATAGCCATCCTCCCTCCACAGGCCCTGGTGTCTGCGGTTGTCAGGTGTTTGCTTCTTTCTGAGGAGCCTGCTGTGGGGTGGAGAGAGTATGTAGTTTTGACAGTATAGATGTAGGCTTGATGGGTTTGAGGACAAAGTTCTCACTTAAGACGGACTTCTTTCACAGCCCTGTTAAGAATTTCCTGTTGGTAGATGGTTTGGTTCTTTTAATACTCAAAATCCATCGTTGATAAAAATGGCACAGCTGTTTTTTTTATAAAATTTGCAGATAAGTTGAGGATTTAATTATAAAGGTTATTATAAGTATATTTACAGATTTTAAAGTTTTCCTAACTTAACCAATGCCTTTACTCAGCTAAGAAACTAGCTGCAGTGTTAAATACTTTGGTTAAATGGTTTGGGAATTTAAAAAAAAAAAAAACCCTGGTAGTATAATTTGAGGGAAACCGAGATGGTCTTTTAATATTCTCAGAGTTGTTTTTAAAAGCCAAAAGTTTTCCACAAATATTTCTTTCACATTTAAGTGATTAGCACAGTAGGAGTTTGATGGGCTTGTTCAAGCTAAAGAATAGATAAGAAGGAAGGTCGTTTTACCTGGGCATTTTGTTATTCTGGTATCATCACTTTATACACAAACAAACAAGTGTCCTTTTCAGTTGTCATTCCAAGTCCTTGTCTGTCTCTGCCATGTGTGGACTTAGAAGCCTGTTTCAAACTGTGGTACTTCAGCCACCAAACTGCCTTTGAGAATTTGTCCTCGCTGGTGTCTTCTGGTGAGGACTTTGACTACTGTCTAGAAAGGCTTTTAAACTTCCGAGTAGGCTCAGTGTAAAATTGGAGCACTCTTTGTTGGTGGAAAAGAATTATGACAGTAAATAATTTCAGCAAATAATTTAAATACTATTTTCAAAATATTATTCCCTTTAGTATAGCTGTAATATGAATTCTTAAGTACTTTAAAAATTTTCAGCTTTTATTTTGATTGTTTTTATTGGTCTTTTCATTCTCATTCTCATAATTAATTCAAGGGAATGGACTCCTTTACGTTTCAGTAGTAAGCCTACAGTATCATTTTAAAAAAGTGTTTGAAAGTCCTTCCGTTGCGTATCTTTCAAGTAGTCAGTATGTTCATTTGTGTTTTATCATGACATCATCCTTATAAACTGTACAGCTCAGCTGTGCAGATGTTAGGAACGTGACAGCCATTATGTTAGGTAATCCGGGTAACTCAGTGCCGTGCCTCGTGTCGTGCCTTCATGTTAGTGTTTTGTTTCTTTAACAGTCATGATTGTTTACAAGTTTCTTTCTCTCGTTCTGCTTGATTTCCCCTCGTCTGTTTTTCTCCAGGAAGTAGACCAGGTTGATCAGGTAGGACATGCTGCTGGGAGCTGATCCTAGCTGTGTTGGCTTAGCTGAGTTTCTCATGCTGCTTTCCATTACAAATATGATCCTACAAAAACTGGACTGAGCAGTTCATAACCCTCATTCAGCAACTGAAACATGCAGTACTAAAATCCTTTTTGACTGTGCAACTTTATCAGCATTTCATAATTTCTGCTTAATGCACTTCAGTATGATATGAAATGACAAAAGCTCTGTGCCTTCTCTATTATTTACCCTTGGTTCCTGTTCTTTGGATCTCATCTAAGGTTGCCTGGCCTGCAAATGTGGTCGGGAGAGGACGTGATAGATCAGTACTTGATACTGAGTTGCATGGTGTCCAAGCCAGTGACTACAAGTATCAGGGTGGCTGTGGGTAACATGGATACATGTGTGTATGCTACACAGATTACCAGATAATGCACAATCTACAATTTGATTTGGTAATACACAATATCTCCATTCTCTACTGGTTCTGCAAATTACATCTCATTAGACCAATATGTCTGTGTACATGAATCTTGACATGTTGCAGTGGTTATTTGCTTCCCATTGCTCTGCATGTACCTACATTTCTTTGCAAGTATCTGGTATCTGTGATAAATACCTGGTGAAGATGGGAAGGTACTGGTCTATCTTCAGCTTTTCAGGAGCATTCTTATTTATTTCTAATTTTTCTAATGTCTTGCATTGTTAATGGAAATGTTTTCTGTCCACAGAAACAAAAGAACATTGCAGGGGCACTTGCTTTCTGGATGGCAAATGCATCTGAACTTCTCAACTTCATCAAGCAGGACCGTGACCTTAGTCGGATCACACTAGATGCCCAGGATGTTTTAGCACACTTGGTTCAGATGGCATTTAAGTAAGAAGCACATTCGGGAAAGAGTTAACTCACATGCTTCCTATTCTGTTTTCAAAACTAATACTAAAGATTTGTATTTAACCTAATTGAAGATGCTTACCAAGAAGCTCGGGAAGATGTGCTGACTTAAGAGCACTGCACTCTGGGGCTCCATTTCTAGTGTTCCAGAGTCTGATTTTTGTTATTTTTAGTGGAAACTATTCTTAAAGAATATAGAAGTCTAACACTATCTGTGCAACTTGCTAAGGTGACTAAAATCTTGTATTTTCAGGTACTTGGTTCACTGTCTCCAGTCAGAACTTAATAACTACATGCCAGCCTTTCTGGATGATCCTGAGGAGAACAGTCTGCAAAGACCAAAAATAGGTTAGGGTCTTATGTGCCTTCCTCCAACATTTAACTTGACTTAACTTGGTATCTTTTTGTTTTGTTTTAAAGATTTATTTTTATTTTTTAATCTTTATTTTAAGTATATGGATGTTTTGCCTGATTATATGTTTGTGTGCCATATATGAGCTAGAGTCCAGAGAGGGTGTTAGGTCCCTTGGGACTGAATATCAGACTGTTGTGAGCCACCACGTGGGTGCTGGGAATCAAGGGAATCAACTTGGGTCCTCTGCAAGAGCAGCCAGTGCTCTTGACCACTGAGCCATCTCTCCAGCCCCTTGTTTTGTTTATTTTTTGATGCTACTGACCTTTGTCTGGGTTATAGGCCCAACAAGCTTCTGCTGTGCCACTCTGCTAAGGACCTATGTTTTAATTTTTAAATTTTTTTTTATGTATATGAACTTGGACTGCATGTATGTGTGTGTATAGTACCCATAGAGGCCAGAAGAGGTCATGGGATTCCCTGGAACTAGAGTTACAGATGGCTGTTAAATGCCATGTAGGATGCTGGGAACTGAACCTGAGATCTTCTACAAGTGCAGCAAGTACTCTTAACTTCTGAGCTACCTCTCCAGCCCTTAAGTTTATCTTAATGTTGTAAGGGGTGTGTTTCTTTTTTTAAGATTTATTTTTATTTATGTTTTGTGTTTGTATGAGTGCATGCTGTGGGTGCCAGTGCCCAAGGAGGCCAGAAGAGGGCATTAGAGCCCCTAGAGTTGGGTACATGCAGCTGGGAAATGAGCTTGGGTCTCCCAGAAGATGAGCAAGTGTTCTAACCATGGAGCCATCTTCCAGCCCTGGGATTGTTTCTTAAATGTTTTTTTTTTTTTTTTTTTTTTGGATTTGGTGGTCTTTGAAATAATTCCGAGGAACTGTCTGTTAGATTTATGAGTAATTTTCACTTTTGCTTTGCTATGTTGGTAATACATAAAAGGTCTTTAAAAGTCTTCTAGGTTAATTTATATGTGAATTGTGGTTAGTTAGTAACTGCATGTATTTGAAACCACATCCCTGCTTTCTGTTTGAATTTGGCATTTATAACTGGTTTGACAGCATTTGTTGTTAATTGTCTAAAGTTGGTATAACTCAGAAGGTTCTGCAATGACATTTGGTCCCTGGGTTTCTGTTCCATGTCCTGAACAGATGATGTGCTGCATACACTCACAGGAGCCATGTCCTTGCTGAGGCGCTGCAGAGTCAATGCTGCCTTGACCATCCAGCTATTCTCTCAGCTTTTCCATTTTATCAATATGTGGCTGTTCAACAGATTGGTGACTGACCCAGATTCAGGCCTGTGTTCCCACTACTGGGGAGCAATTATCCGCCAGCAGCTAGGGCATATTGAAGCCTGGGCAGAGAAGCAGGGGCTAGAGCTGGCAGCTGATTGTCACCTGAGCAGGATTGTGCAGGTGTGTACAAGGTTGTACTCCATTCTCCGAACTTCTCCCTCTTTCCTGTTAATGTATTTTGTGGTGAATTTCAGACTTTTATGGTGGGCAAGAACTTGGGTTCAATAAAGCCTCAGTCTCTTTCTCATTGCACGTAGACAGGCAGTGATGTGGGAGTATCTAGACTGCTGTAACAAAGTAGCTAAAACTAAATGTCTTAGCAGACATTTATTGTCTCCCGCTTCTGGAAATTAGAGGTTGAAATCAAGGTGCTAGCCATGTGAGTATCTTTTTGTTTTGTTTTGTTTTGTTTTGTTTTGTTTTGTTTTTTTGGGGTTTTTTTGGTTTTTTTTCGAGACAGGGTTTCTCTGTGTAGTTTTGCGCCTTTCCTGGAGCTCGCTTGGTAGCCCAGGCTGGCCTTGAACTCACAGAGATCCGCCTGCCTCTGCCTCCCGAGTGCTGGGATTAAAGGCGTGAGCCACCAACGCCCGGCCCATGTGAGTATCTTTTGAGGGAGTTATAAATCTGTTTTACCAACCTCTGGTAGTTCACACCCAACATAGGCATTTCGTTGGACAGTCTGCCATAGTCTTTACGTGGCATTCTTGGATACGTGTCTGTCCAGGTGTCTGGTTTGTACAAGGGCACCAACATTAGAATTTCAAGGGGCATTGTTCACCCTATAACAAGTTGTATAAACAGTAGGATAGAAATGTCATTGAAGTGGTTTTTTTTGTTGAGACCAGCAAGATATACTTTAGAAAGCCATATACTGAAGGATAAATGATAATTAGTTGCCAAGTCATATTCTACTATCTGAACAGCTCTCAGGGAGAGCTTTAGATACCAAAAACTAGGAACTGGTGTTTATAATTAAGGAAATGAGTTATATGCAACCTCAAAACATAAACAATTAAAATTTTTTCTAATATATTAGCTTTTGTTTTTTTATGCCTTCATCTCCCCCAAAGATATTAATTATTCTGAGAAGCTAGTTAGCCCTCAGCTTTTATCAAAATTTGTATCAGCAAGACTCTGATTCCTATAACTGATCATCTGGATTGCTGTATAAATATTCAAACTTTCAAAGCAACCTTTTAAAGTGCATTATAAACATCGATACTTGAATCAAATTATGTTAAAACATAAAAACTAAAGTAAAACCCAAGAGACTTTTAAAAAGCCTACAGAAGTATGCTTGTAGTTTAATATATGCCACTAAATGTTAATGCCTCTTTACAAGCATCCTGCACTTCAAAACCAAATTAGCAAGTTATTAGCTTAACAACTGTTACCAAAGGGTGTTTTGTTTTGTTTGTTTTGTTTTGTGGTGCTGAGGATTTAAACCCAGGGCCTCATGTGATACTGAGTGTGGGCTCTTCCATTAACCTGCACTCTCAGCCCCAAAGAAAAAATATTTTTAGTATCTTACTTCATAATATTTGTTCTTTTAAATAGGCTACTACTTTGCTTACCATGGATAAGTATGTACCCGATGACATTCCAAATATAAACAGCACATGCTTTAAGTTAAATTCTCTACAACTTCAAGCCTTATTACAAAATTACCACTGTGCACCTGATGAGCCTTTTATTCCTCCGGTAAGTGAATGTTACCATGATACCATGAAGAATTTTCATGTCTGCACAGGAAAATTGGGATGAAGGGGGGGAAGTAAAGGGAAACTTTCTCGGTGATGTGTCAGTAACTTAGCTCACCTAAAATGATCTTAAGAGATCATTTTATTCTGAAGTCTTAGCTGTTCGGTGCAAAGAATATAGATTATGTAAGCATTTTAAGAAAGAAATGATTTAATTCGAGGCATTGCTTCTTGGGAAATCTTTGAAAGGACTAGAAGAAAGGAAGCTGAGTTGAAGTTTGTACCACCATGCTTAAATACCAGAGCTTCTATTAAAGCTACAAGGATACTTTTCATATATCACATGTATACTCCTGCCACCAGCACCAGCATGAGTCTTCACTCCATAGCAGCCTTCTAGATTCCATACATCAGTGTCTGATTGGTAACAACCACTGTCTACCCAGAGGACAGTCTGGAGTTTTATGTGTACTGATCTCACGCTGTAATAGGACTTGAGGGTAAAAAGCCCATCCGTCTGTAATATCTGTCCCCACTGACTATTTATACAGAAAGCTGTGCCATAGATACTACCATCTTAAGTCAATACCTGAGAGAAACAGTTTGAAAGAAAAGATTTGGGCTCAAGGTTTCTGAGATTCAGTCCATGATCAACTGGTCTCATGACTATGGGCTATAGTAAGGCAGAGAACATGATTGCAAAGAAGACGCTGTGAATGAAAGCTGCTTACGTCCTGCAGCCAGGAAACATAGAACCTGTGGAGCTCTGTCCTTTGGTCATGACATGGTGTTGCCATCTTAAAATTAGAGCAATTGATAACTCACACTAGACCCTCAAGACACAGGATTGAGCCCACTAACATTTTCTAGTGGAATTGGGGAGGACTCACAGGACCCCTGTCCACCTGAGGATTCTATAAGCAGGTAACAGTTACTGGGAATTGAGAAACTCCTCTCTGGTGGTATAGCTGCCTATAAGCTGCCCATGTTCCTTTTGTTGGGTAATCCCATTTAAATGTTTACCATGGCAGACTTGGGTGGAATCATTTCTTTGACCTGTTCTCACAGGGTAAGTATATATGGACTCCTCAGGGGGAAAAAATTATTCAAAGACAGGAAGGGGCCATGGCAAGATAAAATCTTTAAAGATTGACAACTTTCCCGGCGACCTTTTTCCAATTAGACCCAATTTTCCCTGATTCCACCACTTCATGATGTAATCTATTCAGATTTTGAATTTACCAACTGTTAATTCATTGACAAAGACAAGAGCCCTTTTGACCTGATTACTTCCCGAAAGCCTCACCGCTGAACGCAGGGGTAGCATGCCCTCAGTACATAAGCCTTAGGGGGATGCCTCAGATCCAAACCATACCATCTACCATCCGAGCCAGTTGTGCCTAGATTATGCTAGTTGATGGATAAATGAAGTTCAGTATTGAGTTTATATCAATAAAAGACAGGTACAAAATAGCCAAACAGTGAAAACAACCCAATTAGCAATACAGTGCACCAGGAAATCATGTTACAGTGGTGTGAAGGAATGTTTTGCTACAGTGAAGAAGGAATTGTGATTGCCACCACAGTGTGTGTGGATATTATGATGCTTTTGTTGTCAAAGAAACTGTATGTGAATACAAAATATATGCAGTGGCTTCCAGCTATTTAATTTCAAGAATAGAGAAAACTCTGACATTAGAAGCCTGGGTAGCTGTTCCCTGTGTGGAAAAGGAAGATGGTGGTAGAGCCCAGGGCTGCTTCTGAGGGGCTACTATGCTGCTGTTACTGAAGCTGTGGGCAATGAGCTGGGGTCTTCATTTTAATGAGTCATAGAATAAGACATGTGGACTTCACATGTTTGCCTTCTTTCTCACCGTTCCCCATCCCCAGATGTGTGTGTGTTTGTGTTTCAGTGATGTATTTCATAATATAAACCATCCATTGACCCCCAGTTCTGCAGCTCTTCTAGTGAGACTTCCAAGCATAGATATTTTATCCTGTGGTTTTTTGTTTGTTACTCTTTTTTCATGTTCATTTTGTGAGGTTTTCTCTATGGAATTGCATGTTCTATAAAAAGAGTTATTCACAACTTAATAACAATGTGTTAAAGAATTGTGCAAATAAATCAACTGCTTTGAATAAGAAAAGAACATTTTTTTGTTTTGTTTTGTTTCATTTTGAGGCAGTTTCTCTATGTAGCCCTGGCTGTCCTAGAACTCACTCTGTATACCACCCTGGCCTTGAACTCCTGCCTCTGCCTCCCGAGTGCTGGGATTAAAGATTTGTGCACCACCACTGCCCAGCGAGAACATCTTGTGGTAAAACAGTGTTTTAAAGCCATGAGTAGTAGGGAGTTAATCAGCCTCTTGTTCTCTCTTTAAGTAGTGTGTGTCTGGTGTGTGGACACTTTATCAAGCCAGCTTTGTATGTCCTGTTGAGTGTGCTCTACCCTGAAGTCATGTCTGTGACATAGCAAGGTGCTTCCCATCAGTGAGCATCTCTTAATGATCAGCATTTGTTTTCTGCAGGATCTCATAAAAAATGTCGTGGCTGTTGCTGAGAACACAGCTGATGAGCTTGCCCGCAGTGATGGCCGAGATGTGCAGTTGGAGGAGGACCCTGACCTGCAACTACCTTTCCTTTTGCCAGAAGATGGCTATTCCTGTGATGTCGTCAGAAACATTCCTAATGGTTTACAAGAATTTTTAGACCCTCTGTGCCAGAGAGGTAAATACCACTAGTCATAGCTCAGTTGGAGGACGCAGCTGGGTTCCAGCGAGCATTGCACTGGCTCCCTGATGACAGCCCTGAGGAGGCTGTGTTCCTGTGACTCAAAGAGTTTCACTGAGATGAAAGATCTCACATGCCCAGACCAGCCCGTGTGGGTGGGTGTGTCCCTCGATGGAGCACCTGCTCCTCCCACACGGTGCCGGAACAAGGGACCTTTGTATCCCTTCCTCCTGCCAGTGGAGAGCAGCACAGGCCCCTGGGTTCTGAGTGATCCTAGCCCGCTGCCACCCAGCTGTGCTGTCATGGGAAGGTCACCCCTTGCCTCTGTTCCTTCTTCATAAAGTAGGCCAGGAGGAATGAAAATGGACAGATTGCTGTAGGGGGAGGCTCTGTGAGTGCCCCGTGTCCTGTGACAGCTTCTGGGGCTACCATCAGGTAGACTTGTAGCTGTCACCAGCTTTTCCCTGACTGCTTCTGTGACCTTTGATATACTGTTTTGCTGGTGTATAACAATGTTTTTAAAATCAGTTTTTTTCTTAAAGTGTGGGCTTTGAGGCAATACAGATTTTAATCTACTCTGCTACATTTTTTATGATGTAGAGAATAACAGATGAGTAGGAAAGTAGACCCAAAGTATAGGGGTTCAATTAAATAACAATAATAATAACAAATAATAGTGAAGGCACTGCAGCCATGGATAAGTGGAGTGTGATTTTTATTTTTTAAACTTCAGTGACTGTTTCACTCACCACAATAAATAAGTTTTAGATCTTCAAAAGTAATAGTGGAAAAAAATGCATTACATTGAAAGACTGCCCTTCTCATGAGCTGTGTTGTTGGCAAAGCAGCTTGTGCGTCAGTCCTCTCAGCAGCTCTGTTCTCAGAGATGCGAAGTCCAAGGTAGGGAAGCAGAGGTTTGGTTATTCAGGAAAGTTGTGTGTGAAGTTTGAAGGAGAGTGAACAGGTTTCAGCCTGAAAAGCCCTCATTCATGCATGGTACAGGTAGTGCTGTGACCAGATAAGGAAGATGAGCCTGACTACAATAGTTCTGAACATTCTAGGCATCCCTGTTTAATGGAAGAACTGAAACCTGTGGAATTCAAGCCCCTGGTCACAGCATGGGGAACACAGTAAAGCAACTTGACTACTTGCTATAGAGCTACTTTAAAGGTGTCTCTGTGTGCACATCTTAGTAGGTCAGGTCTAAACCATGGCCTTTAAGCAATAGGCACATTATCCCCAGGAGTAAGTCTCCTGTATTACTTCTGTTGATAGGCTGTTTAGCTGCTTTTGAGAGATACCATGTGTCTAGAGTTGCTTCCAGAGGCTTTCCATCAAGACCATGTATGGAGCCAGTGCCTAGGTTGCTAGTTCATTGTAAAGGAGTGTGAGCATTGTGCCTTCCCAGGGAAGGTATGTGTGAGTGTTGCATCTTCTCACTTCCAAAGGAGGGTGTAAGTGTTCTCTTCCCGGTGGTGGTGTGAGTATCCTGTCTTCACAGTGAGGATGAATGCCCTGTCTTCATAGAGCTGAGTTGCTGTGGCTTTGGTTTGGCTGGCTTCCTCAGTCCTGTCTATACTCACTTAGGCATGCTTCATGTGACACTCAGAAATGTATTAATTAATAGCTTGTAAATAAGTAAGCTAGGAGACTAATCTCCAACTTTGCAAATGGACATAATTTATAGTGTGCCAGTTTTGTCTTGTGCACCATAGGTATTTGCCAGCATGGAAACAGTGAGGTCTTAACTTGACAGACTTTCCTTCGTATCTTCCCCTAGGCTCTCTAGGATAAGTAATCTTAGGCCATTTGTAATTTAATTCTGGTCTTGGCATTCATACATTATTTCATACATGTTGGATGTTTATAGTTCATACAGCCTAGCACATAGATGCCTTTAAAGGTGTAAAATGGGTTGAATGTTACGACATCAGTGTTTCTTAATTCTTCACACTCTATTCTTTAGAAACTGATTAAAGAACTACTGTGCACTCTCAGTATCCTGCCTTTTCCTGCCTCCGTGCAGTGCAGTTGTGTGAGAGACTATAAAACCAGTCCAGACCAGTGCCTGGGTTGTGATGAGTACCTCAAGCTATGACAAGTCAGTTTCCATTAGCAGTATAGTACAGAGCTTGTTGTGGAAATCTGACATTTGAAAACATGGAACATTGTTTACAATTGTTGAAATTTCACATTTTTACTAGAGTTATAATTCTCTAAAACACGAGGAAGAAAAGCAAATTCTGGTTAACTATCAATGAAACTAGGTTGAAACATTTTTTCAAGTGAAATTACGTTGTATTTTTTATTTTAACTGATGTTCTTTATATTTCCCCTTCCCTCTCCCACAAATACATGTCTGATAATAGCAATCCAAATTATACTCCATTGGTAAAACACTAAACCAGGGAAGACTGGCTAGGGCAGCGAGGCTCCAGACATGCACCGTCCACATGTGAGCTCTTGAGCAGCAGTAGCCCTGGAGCAGACTTCAGAACTGTGGAAAGCCTGTGTGATACTATTGTCAAAAAGAACTGAGGGCCGGGCGTTGGTGGCGCACACCTTTAATCCCAGCACTCGGGAGGCAGAGGCAGGCGGATCTCTGTGAGTTCGAGGCCAGCCTGGGCTACCAAGTGAGCTCCAGGAAAGGCGCAAAAACTACACAGAGAAACCCTGTCTCGAAAAAAAAAAAAAAAAAAGAACTGAGGAATGTAAAATAAAATTTGACTAAATTAGATGACATGGCTTTGAATAAAGGCCTTGGTATTTTAAATATGTTCTCTATCCTGAATAAGGACATCAGGAATACTTTGGTGGGAGTATCAGGGATCCATCTAAGGACCTTGCGCATAATATGCAAAGTGCTCTACACTCAGATGTAACAGAAGAAAAACTAAGGCAAGGGGATCATGAGTTTGAGGCCAGTCTAGGCTACAAAGTAACTTCAAAGCTCCTGCCTCAGAAAACAACAAAACAGAACTATTTTTTAAAACTTTAAATGAGTATGAGCTGAGAAAATTTGGACAAAATGTGAGAAAGGACCCTCCCAACCCGAGGGTGTACAAGTCAAATGGTCTGTAGCGTAAGTCATTTAACCCAGTCTGGTGTAGGAGGTTGATAGCCTGTGTCTGTGGTGTTCTCTGGTTCTTTGTGCCTTTCTTTTGCTAAACAATTATGCATGTCATTGAGGGTTTCCCTTTGAGGTGGAATGTATAGTTCTGCAAGGCTGTATTTACAGAGCAGTTCACCAGTTTTCATAGAAAAAAGAAAAACCGTTTAAATCAATCATCTGTCTTGTCTCCCTTGTTGGAAATTGTATGGGATTAACTGTGTCTTATCTGTTTTATAATTACTATTTTCTTTGTAGGATTTTGCAGGTTGATTCCTCATACACGTTCACCGGGTACTTGGACGATATATTTTGAAGGTGCAGATTATGAAAGTCACCTTATGCGTGAGAACACAGAACTGGCAAGTATTTGAGGTTGGGATAGATTAAAGTATGAGATGTTCCTAATGACTTTGGAGGGGTGATAGAATTTATTCTTTGCATACATGGAATGTTGGGATGGAAATTTTTTTTTAAAGATTTATTTATTTATTATCTATACAGTGTTCTGTCTACATGTAGACTTGCAGTCTAGAAGAGGGAACCAGATCTCATTATAGATGGTTGTGAGCCACCATGTGGTTGCTGGGAATTGAACTCAGGACCTCGGGAAGAGCAGCCAGTGCTCTTAACCACTGAGCCATCTCTCCAGCCCTGGAAATTTTTAAAATGATTTTGTAATACCAATTTGATTCAAACATTTTAAAACCTTGATTCATAAAAACACATGTATTTTACTCCCTGATCCAGGTCTGTACAATTTTGTGTAGTACTAAATGGTTCTGTAGCAACAAAGAATATTTATGATCACAGTTATGACAGCCTACATACATATTTTAGAAACATATTAGTATAATAACTTTGAAAGATTTTATTAGAAAAATATTTTTAGTGGCAAAAACATTTTATTCTTTTCTACTGATTTCTACTTAAATGTGTATCAAATAATTCATAATTTTGAAATAGTAAGGAATTTCATTCATCTTAAGGAAAATTATACTTTGCTTCAAATACAGAGTTTCAACAGATACTTTTTTATGTAGTGTATCTATTTATATAAAATTTTAAATTTAAACATGTATCAGAGTCATCTCCTAAAATTGAATTGATAGTTGTCATTATACCAAATATATGGGCTCACTACTAACAAAGTGACTGATTCTTTTTATTGGCTTCCTTTGTTTGTTTTTGGTCACATTTAAAGTAACAGTGTCAACTTCTGATGACCAGGTTTTATAGGAAATCAAGTACTTCTTGGATTCATTAATTGCTCATCTTTCAGATTTATTCTCAGATTCCTCAGGAGCTAGATCTCCAGTCTTAATTTATATAAAACAAAAATTTTAATGTCACATAATTTTATTTTTTCCTTGATATTCTCTCCTGGGCTTTATAGTTAGTTGCTTTCTGTTTAATCACTATTAAGTTTTCTCTCAGTGTGCATTCAGTGTTCATTCTGTTGTAACCTTGCTCACATTTAGGTGTGAAGTTTGGCATGAGTGTAAGATGTGACTTAAATAATGCTTTCCTTAAAAAAAGAAAAAACGCTGGGCGGTGGTGGCGCATGCCTTTAATCCCAGCACTTGGGAGGCAGAGCCAGGTGGATCTCTGTGAGTTCTAGGGCAGCCTGGTCTACAGAGCAAGATCCAGGACAGACACCAAAACTACACAGAGAAACAAAAAAAAAACAACTGCCTTCGAGTCTGTCCATGCCCTGGCTGCCTCCTTTGCTCGACTGTGCTCAGTCCCTTTGCATTTCTTGACAGAGTACTGTGAATACTGCTGATATATCCTGTAGTTCTTTATGTTCACCATTTTAAATAAAATGTACAGTTTCTCAAGAGAGGAAGATAATAGTTCATCTCTGTTACAGCCAATTTATGCTATTTTCCCAGACAGTGTGAAATAATTTTAAACTTTTTCTTTGGAAAACGAAATAAAAGGTTAACAGTTTATTTTAAAAGATCATAAAGGTAAAAATTGGGTTTTGTTTTTATGGTTGTGTTTTCTAACCTGATAGAAATGTAAGCTTAATTTTGTTTTGTAAATTAAATTCTTAATATTTAAATGGCATTTGTAACTCTATTCATCATCTACTTTAGTCAAATGATGCAGTGTTTTGTTTAGCAAATGAAAAGTACCTGAGGTAGTGGACTTTTTATAACCTTTTTGTTCTTTGTTTATTACAGATTAACTAGCTTTCTAACCATGTGAAAGCACTTCCATTTTAGTCATAAAATGAGCCTCTTTTCTCATCTTTAGGCCCAGCCTCTGAGGAAGGAACCTGAGATAATCACTGTGACCCTAAAAAAGCAGAATGGAATGGGCCTCAGCATTGTTGCAGCAAAGGTAAGACTGAGGGAGCCCCTGGAGAGCATCCTCTCCCATCCATGACTATGAGTCAGCATGGACCAGAAGTGACAGGAGCTTTGTTGCCTTGCAGAGTGCATGTTCAGCTTTGCTTCTGGGAAAAGGGAACATGCTGCCTGAGGGATGAGCTCCTTCTCTGAGAACATGGCTAGAGTGAATGGTACCTTGAGATGGAATAGATGCTCAGAGGAAGCTGTGACACGAATTTTAAAAGGTCTTATTAATGAAAAACCCAGAGCCAGATATTCAGGTAAAAGCTGAAAGATCAGAGGATAGAACAAGCCACAGCCACCAGCTATTACCTCACCAACTCCATGAATCCTCTG
The DNA here is from genome assembly GCA_902168425.1 of Peromyscus attwateri. Lineage (NCBI taxonomy): Eukaryota > Metazoa > Chordata > Mammalia > Rodentia > Cricetidae > Peromyscus > Peromyscus attwateri. Next base: position 2,010 of record CABHPP010137209.1, on the reverse strand, counting down.
ACTGAAATCCTCAGCCTCCAGAGAGAGCTACTTCCTGTATACTCATGCCTATATACCTTTCTGTGCCCTGCCATCTTATTTCCTCTCTCCACCCAGCTACATCACTTCTTGTCTGTCTGTACAGACCTCCAGACCTCTATGGTTAACTAGTGCTGGGATTAAAGGCTTGTGCTACTGCGCCTGGCTCTGTTCCCAGTGTGGCCTTGAACTCACAGAGATCCCGATGAATCTCTGCCTCCCGAATGCTAGGATTAAAGGCGTGTGCTACCACTACCTGGCTTCTATGTTTAATATAGTGGCTGGCTTTTTCCTTTGATCCCCAGATAAGCTTTATTTGTTAGAACACAAATAAAATATCACCACAGGAAGCAGTTTAAAGGATGGTCAAGACTTGTTGGGCACTGTGGGAAAAGCAAGTATGGCATAAGAGAAATAGTTGCATCTTTCACTTTGTCATAGCAGGTATCAGATCTTTTCAGCCTTCAGTGTATGGTAGTCGTGGGGACCTAATAACACAACCATTCTAATCTCTGGGTCTTCTCTACTGGAGGGTGGATTGGAGCTTGGCTTATATGTGTATATCCATCTGAGGTGTTGACAGCTCCCTCATCCTCCCTGTTCTCTTGGCATCTAAGTCCTATTAGTCTGTTAAAAGGACAATTTTTTTTCTTTCAGTTAAAAGAAAGTAATAATAATATGACTAGAAGTTATTATCTTTAAAAAAAAAAAAAAGCTTCCACAATCATAGTCAAGTATTCTCAGTGGAACAAGTGCTTTTTTTTTTAATGAAAATTTTAAGTTAGCATACAAAGTAATGGGTTTGGTAAGTATGTTACTATATTTGGTTCCAGGCCTCCCCCCGCCCCCATTGCTGATTTCTTGTCCCTTCACCCCACTCTGACTGGCTCTCTTCCCCAAGTCTCCCTCAGCCTTCATATGCTGTCCCCTTCTCTTTTCCAAATATTATTTTTAGCTAGTATTTAATGACATGCTTTGTTAAGCTGTGGTAATATTTTGCCTAAAATAATACTGATAGCTGAAATTGTTGCCTGTGTCCTGTTTTAAGAGACTATGTGAAAAGCTTAGAAACACCATATAGCATTATTAAAGAAGAGCATTCCAAATTGCATGATGCCAGTGTATTCTGAGAAATGTTTTAAAATAGTAATAGTAAATTTTGTACATCAGAATTCTGTTACACTGAATATTAATTAGAAATTGATATTTGAAACCACATTATTCCCATTGTGGTGTTTTAAAGGTTGCATTAAGTCCCTTACCCTTGCCCACTGTTTCACATACGGTGCACATGGCATGAAGTATAGGGTCCGACTATGATGTCAGCATTGCACCATGGAAAATAATGAAGTCACCAAAGTCATGGCTCTTGACTGGGAGCAGATTGTAAGTACACAGGCCTCTCTAATACGGGATTCTTGTGTGTATCATTCCTTCTTGGATCTTTGCCCTTCATGCTCGTTTTCAAAACTAGACATCAGGGCACATGCCTGTAATCCCAGCGTTCAGCAGACAGAGGCAGGAAGGTGGAGTGGAGTTCTAGACCAGCCTGGGATGCATAGTGCAATCCTGTTTCAAAAAACAAAACAAAGCAAAAAGCCTAAAATACAAGGTTTATGGGCCCTACCTTGCCAGCATTTTCCTAGCAGCTCACCTGTCCTGTGCTGCTTGTCCTTGAGCCAAGGCAGATCCATCTGTGATTTCTTTTTAGTACTTCACAGAACTGGAGTTTGATCCTTAGGAGTTGACTGTCATTGTCTCTATTAGCCAACTAACGTTTTTCTCTCTAGTGGTGGTGTTCCCTAAGTCAGCCCGTGGGTTGTGACAGACAAAAGTAGGAGCTTGTTGTTTGTTTATTTGTTCTTTTAAAGCATGTGTGTTCTAGTTCCCTTTCTGTCGCTGTGATAAACACTGTGACCAACGCCAACTTGCAGCAGAGTTTATTTCATCTTAAGGTTGCAGTCTATCATCAAGGGAAGCCAGGGCGGGAAC
>CABHPP010137208.1:0-40187 GCA_902168425.1 Peromyscus attwateri | reverse complement strand
TGGCTGTGCTAACCACTGGGCTACATATTCTGTGTGAAGAGAACAAAGTCAGCCATCACATCTTGGGAAGAGATCCTAGAATCTATTTATATGGCTCATTGATGTATCTCCCACAGGGAGAGGGGTGTCTCTCAGCCCTAGAATATTTTGATTAAGATAAATTGAAGGAGAATTTAGGGGAGGAGTCTCCTCCTTACCTTCGATGCATTTTTCATCATTTCCCTGGTCTAAAACTGCAGAAAGGGTGTTGGGAGGAAGAAGGGAAAATGCAGAGGCAGTTCAGCACACTTCCTATATGCTTTACAACTAGGCACTGGGGCACACTCAAAAGTGCATTATGACATGAGACACACATTCAGCCACATCCAAGACGTAGGTCTGTGTGCTCATTTTTGGACCTCAGCATCATGCCTGCTTTGAAGGGTCAGCTCTCTAACACCTTAATCTCTCAAGGTATGGGTCAGCTGTGGTCTTTCAGAAATTTCCTTTGCCACACAGGTCCGTAAATAAACCCATCACACGTTGTGTCCCATCTCCCTTAACCAGTGTGCAGGGGGATAGCTGGATGCCATGGGTGTGGTTGTTATGGAAACCAGCAGCTATTCCTGCAAAGGTTTCCAGGTCAATAGGGAGTTTCTGTGAAAGCTCATGCAGTTCTGCAGTAGGTGTGACTCATTACATCCTGGTTCTGTCTGTCCCTCAGACAAGAGCATCAGGTTCTTTCTCTTGATCGCAACGTGCTCAAGAAAGGCAAATGTCTCACACACCCACCGTTGCAGGAAACAAATACATGTTAAAATACACTGGGGATGAATGAGACCTATCTAAGGCTAGCCTTGTGGCTGGCAGATAAAAACATTTTGAAGGAAGATTCTAGAAGGAGCAGTAGAAAAGGCACACATTATTTTCTTCCCATTTCATAGACCCATCTTTGCCTTCAAAAAGGTATTTGTGAATGGAAAAGATGAATGTATTTGTAACTCGGGACCCTCTAAGAGGCTCTTCAGGGGCCTGGTTAGGAGCAAATGGATCTGGTCCCTTTCATCTGCTTTGACTCCTCTTGTTCTGCTGTGAGTGTGAGGGGCTGCGCATGCACTAATAGCAAGAGGGCACCGTTCTTGGAGACACAAGAACCGGGCCTGCATCTTAATGCAAATACACTCAGGGCAGGAGCCACATCTAAAAAGCAGCCTCAGATAATAAAAACCTTTCATAGAAGGTTTCTGGAGAAAATACACAATCGAGGAGGGAACATATTACTTGTTTTCTTTTAAAAATCCTCTTAAGAACCCGTGATCAACATCCATTTCAGTTCTGAAGTGGCCAGAGCTTTATGAAAGCCGATGGGATGAACAGTTAGTCCGCAATTCCTGGCTTGGTGCTGACTGCCATTTAATTTTTACATGATCAGAGGGATAACACCAACGGAGACAGAACTTGGGTCTGGGAGGTGATGAAGTGTGAAATTTGTAGGCTCACTTTGTCTTCCCAGGCAGAGTGCTGGCATGGGTTTCTGTCTTTCCCAATAATGGAGTATCTTCACTGACTAATTCTGTACAAATATGAATATACACATGTCTGGTGGCAGACACACAACTGGCTGCTTTCCAACTGATACCAGACGTATGATAGATAAATTCTAAAACATCCCTCTTGGGACTTCTCTTCACCTACGTAGTATCAGGATATGAGTGGACAGTGGGGTATAGGAGGTTGAAGGGGATGGGTTGGTTGGGCACTTGATTCTAGGCAGCAGAAGTGTGATCCAGAGTGCTGACATGGACTTAGAATCATTCCTGCTTCTCTATGAGTACTCACCCTGTACCACCATCATCTCATCATCATTGTGAGATAGCAATAGCCTCCTAGGTGAGAGAAGTTTCTGCTTTTCTTCTCAACAGCTTCATGGCACCAAAAGAAGCATAAGATGCACAAATGCATTCTCACTGCATTTAAGAGAAAGGCCTGGATCTTTAACCCAGCATTACTTAGCATTCCAGTTCAGATTCTTGTGGTGGTAATGGCAACAGCAGCTGCTCTTCTTCTCCCTCCTTCTCCTCCTCCTCTTCCTCCTCTTTTTAATCCTTGTTCTTTGTCAGTGGAGCTCTTTTCTCAGTTTCTCAAAAAGGCTACCCTTTCTTCAATCCCAGGACCCCAGTCCATGATACTCTGTAGGTATTTTCTGCCCCCTCTTCTGGTTCCAGTGAAACTAGTCAACTGTCTATTCTTTGTTGTTATGCGGTTTAAATGACAAATCCTGAACATTCCAGCTAAGCTGGGTCTGGCTGAACCCTGCAACATGTTCTGTTTCTTCTAGTCTCAATCAAAGCGACTAGTTCAGGTTCTTTCCTAGTGGACCAGAAACTCAGAGGATAGGCACCAAGCCTGTGTCAATTCCAGTACCTGGCACACCAGGAAGCATCCAGCAAGTATTTGCCAACTTAGTATGTGGCTGACCATAGAGGCAGCATCTGAGATGTTTTCTTGCTGATCTGTGAATCAGCCATCAAGCTGTGCTCCTTCTCATTTTCAGAGCTTGCCTGGGGCATATGGCAGGGTTGACTTGATGAGCCATCAAAAAGTGGCTTCTTTTAATACCATTTTGCATTGTAGATTTCTCTGTCAGCAGAAAACCGAGATAGAAAGCAAACGGTGCAGTCAAACTTGCGACTTGGTACTGCATAAGAGAAAAACACATCCACTCCATTTAATTTACAGAATTTGTCCCTTAAAAAAAATCCTCTGAATTCAGGCAATCCAGTTTGTGCAGCCCCAGTGCGACAGGGATCAATATCTGGCTTCTGAGAGATGAGACGGTACATACTGCAGATTCAGAACTAAAAATCCATATGGCCGGCTGTGATTCAGGACAGTGCTGTAGGGCTGCAGGCCACAGAGAGAATGATCCCTACCCTGGCCTGCAGGAATGAGAAATGGAAGAGAAGGCAGCCTTCCCATGCATTATCTTGAAACTGGGAAACTGCAGTGAAGGAGTTAGCCAGGAGACAGGTTTTGTTAATCCTAGGATTACAATCATGATTTTCTAACGTTTTCTCAGGCGTTCATCTTTTATAGAAAACTTCAGGATGTATACAGTTTATTTTTGTCACTGTGAATATACAGAATATACAAAATGTGTCTAGGTTTTGGACCTTGGCTCTGATTATCCTGTCAGATAGATTCTAAAACAGGGGTATCACTGAGCCAAAAATATGAAAAAAAGTGAGTGAGGTTCTTCATGTGCATTAACAAATTGTAGCTCAATTTATATTCTATAATTTTATGTACCATTTTTTGATACTTGGCTTCCCTGTTCATTTATTAAAAATGTTTGTCAACAAAGTTGTGAAATGCTCTTTTATAGCTTCTATTCTTATTCATTTTCCTGTATATTCAATATTTTCCTGGTTTACAAATGGGGGTTCTTTTTTTTTTAAGAATTATTCTTTGATAATTTCCAACATGTGTATAATGCATTCTGGCCTCACTTACCACTGTCTCTATCTAACGCCTACTCTTGTCATATAAGACCTCATAGGACCTCTGCCTGCTAGTGAGCATGGCATGCAGCTACCCACTGTAGAACGAGGGACTTACTGATGGCTACACCTCCTTTCCCAGTAGCCATCTAGAGCTAATAGCACTTGGGGAGGATCAGGGCCTCAGGATTCCCTCTCCTACCCACGACTGAATTTTGACATGCCCAATCACACCTGCCTCCACTGTGAGTTCCTGATTACACTGACCATGCCATGTCAAGAAGACGGTCTTTCACAGGCGTCCTTCACATCCTCTGGCTCTTATATTCTCTCTTTTCTTTCCTGTGATGTCTCCTGAGCCTCAGAGGAGTTGATATCAATGTGCTCTGGACAGCCACTCGACATTCACTCATGCTCAGCACTTGGACAGCCATGAGTCTCTATATTCAATCATTCAGTGAAAGAGAGGCTTCTTTGATTAAGTCTGAGAGTAGAACTTGTCTGCAGGCACACACATAAATATTTAGGAGATAGTGTGACAGCGTGTCTACTTAGCAGAACAATAGTAGTAAACTCCTTTCTAGGGCCTACGACTTCCTCAGCCATGGGCCTTTGATGATGCAGGATACCAGGCATGAATGGCCTGCTGCAGAGCAGGCTTCGGACCCAATCATAATGTAGTTAGTTGCTCTCGTAACAGTTATGCCATTATTGCAGCAGTGGGCACATCTTGCCTGGTAGTCAGTATTATAGCATATAAAGTCTGCAGATGGATAAGACCACCAGTGACTTTTCTCTTCTTGTGGCCTGCATAGAACCTTCTGGCACTCGTAAAGCTAGTCATAGAAAGGAGGTTCCTAGCACCGTCCTGGCTTGAGTTCTCAGTATCCTGCAACCAGGGCATGTGGTGTTTTCAGCAATGGGGTCTTACTGTCTAGTTCTAATGGACAACCAAGAGCAGCATCAGTAGCTTGTGTTGTTTGAGAAGTCATGCCACTGGAATGTGCTTGACCAGCAACTCATAAGGAATTTCCCCACATTAGCCCTGGGATCTTTGTTTAATGACTAATGGCTTCCAGGTTTGGCATCCCACCCATGGAGGTTTTATCTGAAGACTGCTTCAGAAAAGGTTTGCTAAGAAGAGAAGGAGGACTATGAAAATGTATTGATAAGTGAGGTCTCCCTGAGAATTAAGGTACCCACATGGGAATCAGCAACATAGCCAATGGAGATGCTTGATGAGACCTGACAAGCCCTTGACCTCCATCTACTATGAACTGACCAAGAAAAGTAGAAATTATAAGGAGAGGGTATTAGCCATAGAGCAAGAGTGGGGGGTAGGGATTGTAGGGAAGGATGGATGCTAAGACAAATGGGGGCAGGGCAAGGAAGGGTTGGCGAAGCAACTCAAGTTCAGCAACATGGAATGGTGGCTGAGAGTGGATGGACTGTGGTCCCGGGCCCGTGGATGGTGGAAGGATAGAGAGTGAGCGCCTGGGCACCATGAGGAGGTCATCTCAAAGATCTCCTCACTGAACCTTGTGTCTGTTGGGAGTCTGCCCAGTGCCATCCACTGCTGAAGCTCTGACCTCAAAGCCAACAACAGCAGAATTGATTTCAGTGAAAATAGAACGTGGAAATGGAGCTTGTGCATTAAACGCTACCAGATATCTGGAAGGAAGCTGAAAAATTCATGTCACTGTGGTAATGCCTCAAATTAGCAGATGTTAGGAAAGTGGAGTGCAACCTAAATTTGTCACTGTTTTCCTATGGGAATTAATGGTGGGGGGAAAAGATGCTTTTTAGTTTAGTTTAGTTTTTTTTTTTGTTATTCCTGGATTATGGTTTTTTTTTCCTCATCTTGACAAATCTTTTTGTAGGAAAATAGCTGATGAGTGTAAAAGGCTCTTATTGTGGTGAGCACTGACATCCAGCACCTCAATATTTAATTGGTACAGTTCCTGTTAATGTTTTATTCATGCTCACCCTCAGACAGGGTATGAGGACATTGATAATTACATAATTTTCCCTCTGTGTAAATTTGTACACCTGCTTTGCTTCTGTCTCTGAGAAAACTTGTTTCTTCTCTTCTACCCCACCCCCTTTCCCTTTCCCAGCTTTTGAGTTTGGGGCTCATGTCTCAGAATTAAAGTTGAGGGTCCATTAGGTATCACTCATCTGTGAGATGGTTTCTGTATCTTTTCACTGATTCCACTGTAGAGGAGTTTTTCCAGCTTAACTGGTACATAGGAATTATATTATTCCTTCAATGCAGAATGGGAATGGAGGGAAATGCCTTCATTCCAACAGCTCGGGGGAAGTGCTTTATATAGTAAGACCTGCTATGTCTAATACATGTAGTTTTCTGATATGTGAAATGAAAATCAGAATTCTTCGTGGTGTTGATTCAATGACATACATTTAGTAATTCCAAGTCCATTTGCCTTGGAATGATGCCTTCTGGGATATAGATATTTTTCAAATGATGGACATTTTGTGCCTATACATAGAAAGTAGATATATACTTTTTTGTAGTAGAATTTCTATAAATTGTGGAAAAAATAATGTTAAGGGATGATTATGAATCCCTTGTAGCCCTGAGAAGAACCCATTCAGTCAGTGTTCTTGCAGACATCTGTACCTTAGGGTATCTTATTTACATGGGCATCTATTATTAGTAAGCTATTTACTAACTATCTATCTATCCATATATATATATTTTTTCTTAATCATAAAACCTGCTGGACTTCGCTTGGTTTTGATCTTTTGTTCCACTGTTCATTTGGCTAAAGCTCTTTCCTCCCATGCTCTGAGTGACAGTGAGGTTTCTGAAATTCATTCTTCATTTCTTCATCATCTCCACTCTGTTCTCTCAACAGGAGTATTTCTAGGGCACCTCAGGTGGTCTTCTGCCTTTTTCCTTTTTATTTGTCTACCTCGCTGACTTTCCTCATTCTCTTGACCTCTATAAATATTCCACACCTCTTGGGAATTTCCTGCCAGCTCTTCTATCCAATCTCAAATCTAACTTGTTTCAAAGTCATTGTCTTCTGCCCAGAGACATCCTCATTTGTTTGGTCTCTTAAATTTCAATGCTGTGCCAGCTCTGGCTTCCCCTTTCCCATGGTTCTTCTGTATGTAGCCGATGATCTCTGTTTTCATTCCTTCTCTGGCCATGCTCTTCCATCTCCACTCTCCTTTCCCTCCCCGCTCTTAGCATTTATCCACGTGGGCTCAGAAGATGGAGTACTAGGATTGCTGCAGCTCCACCACATCCTTCCATTAGAGATAACCTTTTCTCTCACTACAAGAGGACTCTTTCTTCCCTCTCCAAGCCAAAAGGAAATCTAAATTTTGTTTTCTCTGCCTGTGGAACTTCTATAAAAAGTTGTGAAGATGAAAAAAAGTGAAGTTTGCAGATAACTGTCAGCTGATTCCACTTTCAAAGGCCTCTGATCACTGCAGGGAATTATTTTTGTCATTCTGGGGGAAGGGGGGAAGCCAAGGGAAATGGCTAAAATTGAGTAGTAGAAGCAGATAAAGCTAAATAGTATGGAATCTCTTTAGAGGATTCCTTCTTAGACAAGAAAATGGAGTTTTGTATGTTTTGAATGGTTGGGAACTTTGCTCTTCTCTGTTTAGTGGGTTTCCTGGACTCCTGATGGATGAGGCTGGCAATGAGTCAGCCAAACCTTAGGAGCTATTGCCTGGGGACCATAGGTCTTCTGGGAACCATACAGACTTGGACAATGAGCGCTCAGCTATGAAGCCTTCAGAGACCTTTCCTGAATGTGTTGTTTACCACAGTACCACAGCACTCAGAGAGGACATTGCAGCCAGAGCTTAGGGTCAGATGTTGTGACACAGAGACTTCAGGATATAGAGGTTTGTGTTAATTAATAAACTCTTATATTTTCTTTCTTGTTCAAAGCATCTGAAAACTATTCACTGTAGCTGGAGTTTATTCACTGCACCCAGTCCTGCAGCCACTCAGACCCAAATAAACACATAGAAGCTTATATTACTTAAACTGTTTGGCCTAATGGCTCAGGCTTCTTGCTATTCAGTTCTTGTATTTTGAATTAACCGATTTCTATTGATCTATAAGTTGCCACGTGGCTTGTGGCTTACCAGTACTTTTCATCTCACTTCCTCTGTGTCTGGTTGGTGACTCCTGACTCAGCCTTCCTGTTCCCAGAATTCTACTCTCTTTTTGTCCCACCTATACTTCCTGCCTGGCTACTGGCCAATCAGCACTTTATTTATTAACCAATCAGAGCAACACATTCATAGCATACAGATATCCATATCAATTCACCCTTGATAAGCATCTCTGAACCATTTAGGGATCCATAGTCCTTCTTTATTGATACCTCACCATTTGTTAGAGTAGGACCTTTGAATCTTATATCATAGCCCTATTGGGCAATCTGGAGGAATGTATGCACTCTGTTCATGTAAATGGTTTTACATTAATTAAAAAAAAACCCTCATGGAAAATGATAATATAATGCAGTGACCACAATCTTTTTTGTTTTTGTTTTTTGTTTTTTGGAAAGTAAAATATTAATTTAATTTCAAGCCAGAAAATAGAAAACAAAACAAAAATTAAAAATTCATAAGAAGTAGTAAACAACATAGATATGGTAGAAATAATAAATGATAAAAATAATGAAATGTATATAGATTCAATTTGTATTCACTAAAACATAGTTTGGCTATTGGTGGTCCACAAGACACTAGAGTGACCACAATCTTAAAAGACAAACTTGTGATGTGATAATATATATGATTTCTTATCGATTATTAATAAGGAGTGCTGGTATGTTCAATAAGTCCTTCAGATTCACCATAGTGATGAACATCAACATTTTCATGACTCTATGTACTTATAACATGACACAAAAGTATCTATGATTTTTTTTTAAGCAGGAGAGGGAGATGTATCTCAGTGGTAGAGTACTTGCCTAGGATGATACAAGACCCTGGGATGCATTAGAAGTACTACCCCCTCAAAAAGTTATAAGAAAATGTCTGATTTCTAATGATGCTATTCATTGCAGACACTGATTATTTTTGTAGCTTTTGTTTATCAACACATGAGTAAAGAAAATTCTGAACTTAGATTATGGAAAATTACAACTTTTCCCGCCCAAGTTTCTGGGGTCCATGAATTCTACCCATGGGCTGTTTGAAGACTGGCCAACCCTACATCGGTGGTCCTGTCCTGAACTGAGTCTGGCTGCCTTCCATGTCTGTATTCTAGTGCTACAAAGGGAAAGAGACAAGTCAAGGGCAGGTGGTCAAGTCATGTTCATTGTTTCTTCCACTGGCTTTGAACTTAGTCCTATGGCCACACAGATCTTCAAGGGAAAGTAGACTGGGCCTGTGCATGCATGTGTGTGTATGCACATGGGTGTAACCATGTGGCCATGGGCTCATCTAAAGCCGAGGGGTTTAATCATGAAACAGGAAGAGTCGACGAGAGCAATACTTACTCCCTACTACGTGAATATAGGATTCCCTAAAGTATGCCAGAAATCCAATTTCCCACCAGCCAGGCTCAGATGAGATTGTGTGATTTAGAAAGTCTTATTGTGAGGATTAATCACCGTGTGTTCAAGTGACAGGCGAAGAGGTAGCACTCAATAAATATTTACTGAAGCTGAGTGTCGTATGACTGAGACCGTAAACCCCATGAGAGAAGATACTGAACTCCTTGTGATGTGAAGGGATTCATGCTTAAATTCATTCATTCGTTTATTCAACACATATTTAATATGGCTTGAGCTTGGTACACTTAGGTACGGTTCCAGTTGTTCAGGAGATAACAATAAACAATGCAAAGTCTTTGTTTTAAGTTGTCTTCCATTTTACTTTGGGGAAATAAATTAATAAATAAATCTTTTATGTTCCAGGAGGCAAAGGACATTAATAAAAAGGTTTCAACAGGAATGCTGTAATTATTACTTAAAACATTTTTTGTATAGGTATATATTATAATTGAGCATATTCCTCCTAGTCTCATTTTTCATTCCCCATCTTATTTAGTCACCTTTCTTTCCCTAGACAAATTTACTGCTCATTTTATTTAACATATACACACACACATACACACATACATACATACATACACACATACATACATACATACATACACACATACATACATACATACACACATACATACATACATACATACACGATTTTATGTGACTATAAAAAAATCTTAGAACCACAAATGAGAAAAAAAAAAACCACCCATGATATTTATCTTCCTGAGACTGGCTTAATTCACTTAAGATGATTGGCTCCAATCTCATCCATTTTCCTGCAAATGATATGATTCCACTGTTCTCTATGACTGAAAAAGAAAAACCAATGACCTCAAATGCATACTGTTTTATGCCTCTAACTTTTCAGTCGTCTGTTGTTTAATACACATGGAAAATGAATACGAATGATTTTGGCAAAAGGTGACCAGGGAAGGAGTTCCTGATAAGGAAGAACTCAGTGGAGGCAGGAAGGGATGAAGAGCAAACAATAGCCATGTACATGGAGGAGCAAAGGAGGACTGTTGGGGGGGGGGGGAGCACATCTCGGGGGGGGGCCAGGGGGGGGGAGGTGCCAGTAATGTGGAGAGAAGAATTTGAATAGGTTGCAAAGAGGAGAGCTGACTGTGGACATTGGGCAGTTGTAAAGCCAGCAAACCCCGCTAAAGGGTAGGAGTCAGAACATCCAAAGACGAAGACAGACACAGAACCCTACTGTGTACTGGCTGTTTACTGTGAAGTGATGAGTGGTCGAGGGTGAGAAAAGGTGGGGACAAACAGGAGCAGGGGAGAAGTAAAAGTGTGGGTTTGTATTTGTACAGTGTAAGATGCTACCCAAGTGACGTAGGCAAGTATATAGTTTTATGTACCTACTTATTTATTCATTAACTAATTAATTTACTATGTGGTATATGCATGTGTATGTGTTTGAGTATGGGTTCCAGAGTTTGACATTGAGCATCTTCCTCAACCACTGTTTTACTTTTTTTTTTTGAGGGGGGCATCTCACTGAAGCTGGAGCTCAGTAATTAGACAGGATTAGCTGTCAGTAAGCTCCAGGGATTCTATCTCTGTCTTTTCAGCTTTAAGATGACAAGTCCATCCTACCATGCCTGACTTTTATATGGGGTGGTGATCATCTGAACTCAGAACACAATGCTTGCGTAGAAAAATCACTTTACTAACAGAATCCTCTCCCTAGCCCTGGGTAGTTATAAGTCTAGAGTTCAGGAGAGAGTTTGGGGATGGAGATAGTAGAATGTTCTAGCATATAGATGGCAATTATGTTTTATTTTATGTTTAAATCTCTCTCTGTCTCTCTGTCTCTCTCTCTGTCTCTCTGTCTCTGTCTCTGTCTCTCTCTCTCTCTCTCTCTCTCTCTCTCTCTCTCTCTCTCTGTGTGTGTGTGTGTGTGTGTGATACACATGTGAGTGCAGGTGTCAGAAGACACCAGAAGAGGGCACCAGATCCTCTGGAACTGGAGTTATAGGTGGTTGTGAGTTGCCTGATGTGAGTGCTAGAATCTGTACTTAGGTCCTCTGGAGGAGCAGCAAGTACTCTCAGCCCCTAAGCCATATCTCTTGTCCTGTAGATACTAATTAGATAGTGATACTGGGGGAGAAAATACAAAACTGAACACTAAAATATTGTGCTTGAAAGTCAACTTGAGGAACTGGCATCTTGTAGGGGCAAACACTCCGGTCCAGAAGTTGAGTGATACCTGGTGTGCACCTCAGTGCACAGACTTCTTTTGAATTTTTTTTTCCCCTCGAGACAGAATTTCTCTGTGTAGTTTTGGTGCCTGTCCTGGATCTCGTTCTGTAGACCAGGCTGGCCTCGAACTCATAGAGATCTGCCTGGCTCTGCCTCCCGAGTGCTGGGATTAAAGGTGTGCGCCACCACTGTCCAGCTGTGCACAGACTTCTTGCAGAGCTTCGTAAACCAGAGGCTTGCTTTCTAAGTACCCCAGATGCTCTTTCCTTTATTTCCCATACTTGATAAAGAATCTTACAGAATTATCAGGCTCAACTATTTTCTTTTTGTGGGGCTACAATCCCAGCTACCGACTTCAGACATATTCTCCCTTCCTTGGGCATCATCCCACAAGATGCTGATTTGATCCCCTGGTAATGGGTGCCTGGGCTCATGTGACAAATGCTATGTATGCTGTGTTGTCTATAAACCTCATACCATCAAATTAATAATGAAAAGCCTCCCATCAACCCCCACCCCCGAATCCCTGTGCTCAATGGCCTGCAGCACATTTGGACTCATCAATAGGTGTTCAACAATATTACAACTTGTTTAAATCTTAGTAAAGTAGTGTTGTGCACTACTGTTATTGACTTCCCTTTTCTAATTACCACCTAAAGGTGACAGATGATGGAGCTCTAATGACCACATTCTTGGAGAGTGAGTGGTTCTGGGTTTCAACTCTTAGTGTCTTGGTTGTTCCAAGGAAAGAGACCTCCACTGATGAAAGCAGGCCATCTGGCATCCAGGCAATATTGGAGACCCTCCACTGGGAAGTGTCTGGAACTGGTATGAAGCCAGAGAATTCTCTGTGTGAACAGGCATGGTTACTGCAGGAATCCTAAGGTGCAGGGAACTAACTTTGGCCAGCTTTTATAATGGCTTGTAATACAGAGGGTCAGAAGCAGTTTTTTTTTCCTGTAACTCAATCTAATTTTTATTTCATGCTTCTGTTTTGCTGGCATGGTGGAAACGTAATCCCCATTCTTTTCTTGCCATGGGGTCAAGTTTGGTAAGCATGACTTTGTAATACCCAGGTTTGGCTAGATTGGGTCTGGACAAAATGTTTGCTTCTTGAAGTGCCCATTTCCCCCGAGCTGGTCTTATTTAGAAGGCATATTGCAGAGATTTCATGGGTGCAGCTCCCTGCCATATATAGAAGACACTGCCTTGAAGCAGACACCCTGGTTCTCCGTCTCTTACAATCTTCCTTCCCTCTCTTCTGCAGTATTTCCAGTCTTAGGTATAGAGCTTGTGTTGTAGACCTATCAATTGGAGTTCAGTTTCCTGAAGTCAGTTCTCTGCATTTTGACCAATTGTGGATTTTTGTTATGGTCTTTGTTGCAAAAAGACCTATGGATATTTAGACTGCAATTGGGAATTATGTGGGTTCAGGAAAACAGCAAGAGTAGGCTCTCCTCAGGGTCTATGAACTCACCAGCACAGGTAGTTGGCGTGAATTCCCTCCTATTGAACAGACTTTAAGTCCAATTATACTGGCTGTTGGTTACCTCCAAGAAATGAGTGCCACTGTGGCACTCTTGTGTGTATTTGGCCACGCTGGTCATTGTTGTGGTTTATGACAACATACTTTGGACACAGGACTTGGGGGAACCAATCTGGAACAGACCTACAAACCTCCTTCCTGAGGACTAGCTGTCATAGTATCCAAAGGTGGTATATGGGCTGGTTTTGTGTGTCATCTTCATACAAGCTAGAGTCAGCAAAGGGAGAGGAGCCTCAGTTGAGGAAATGCCTCCACGAGATTCAGCTGTAAGACATTTTCTCAACTAGTGATCAATGAGCCCATGGTGGGTGGTGCCATCCCTAGGCTGGTGGTTCTGAGTTCTGTAAGAAAGCAGGCTGAGCAAGCTAGGGGAAGCAAGCCAGTAAGTAGCTCCCCTCCATGACCTCTGCATCAGCTCCTGCCTCCAGGTTCCAGCCCTGCTTGAGTTCCTGCTCTGACTTCCTCCAATGATGGACTATGATCTGGAAGTGTAAGCTAAATAAACCCTTTCTTCCCTAACTTGCTCTTTGGTGATGGTGTTTTGCTGCAGCAATAGAAACCCTAACTAAGAAAACTTGGTACCGGCATAGTGGGATATTGCTCTAACAGACCTGACCATGTTTCTGGGAAGGCTGTGGAAGGACTTTGGAACTTTGGGCTAGAAGAGCCATTGAGTGTTATGAGCTCTGTGGGACGTTCTGTGGGAGCTTGGAAGATAAGAATGTTGAGAGCAGTGCAGAGGATGGAGGCCTAGCTTGGGAAGTTTCAGAGGGAAGTTTTAAGACCCTATTGGGGCCATTTATTAATCTGAATTAAGATTCTGTGGTTCTGGTTAGCTGGGGCTGAAGAATCAGCTGTTATTAACAAGATATAAAAACTATTAAAGCAAGACTTTGCTTTGCTGGGATACTTGGTGCTGGTCACCTGGAGCTAAGAAATTAGTGGTGATGAAGAAGAGACCAGCATCACTGAGGTGAAATCTTCTGGGAAGTGCTTTTCTGAGAGCACAGACAAGCTGTGTTCCAGAGGCAGCCATGGTTGTACCTTGTGTTGGCAGCAGGACTTGGTAATGTGTAAGCATTACCCAGGCAGTATTGGTTTTGAAGGCATGAAGGGGTCATGGAGAGCAGCTGAGGCTTGGCACTGTGAGAGGCCATTGTTGAAGGTACAGCCTCAGTAGCAGTTGAAGGCCCAGAACTGAAGGTATCATGCAAAGAAGTTGAGGGTTGGCACCATGAAGAGAGCCTGTGAGATGCTACTGTTGAAAGTGCAGTTCAGTTGCAGGAGAAGACTCCAGTGGTTTGGAGATGCCAGTACCATGGGAAGACCACTAGGAACAGCAGCAGCAGTGGAGTGGAGCCAACTGGAGGCTAGAAGGCAAGCTGTGTGTACTGCAGAGGGCAGAGCTGGAGAAGTGACCCAACTTGGCCTTTGGAGGAGCCCAGAAGGTTGTGAGTGAATCCCAGATAATTGGATATTGAGTTATTTATACTGTTGGAATTTGGTTTTGCTTGGTTCAGATTGTGATGGTGCCCTGGTTCTTCCCTCTTGAAGAGATCTTTAATTTATTTTGATTTTTAAAGGAACGTACAGATGAACGACTTGAATTTTTGAGAGAGATTAAATATTTTAAAGAGACTGAAATTTTAATGTGTTTGAATTTGTAAAACTGCGGGACTTTAAAATTATTAATGATTTTAAACTGAAATATTGGAAATGAATAAGAAAGGAAGGGTTGTAGTTTAATAGTGATGTGTTTGTATGTCAAGTTGGCAAGGGGTCAGTTGTACTGGCTGGCTTTCTGTGTCAACTTGACACAAAATAGAATCATCAGAGAGGAAGGAGCCTCAGCTGAAGAAATGCCTCCATGAGATCCAGCTATAAGGTATTTTCTCAATTAGTGATCAATGAAGGAGGGCCTAGCCCATGGTGGGTGATGCAATACCTGGACTGGTGGCCTTGAGTTCTGTAAGAAAGCAAGCTGAGCAAGCCAGGGGAAGCAAGCCAGTAAGCAGCTCCCTTCCATGGCTTCTGCATCAGCTCCTGCCTCCAGATTCCAGACCTACTTGAGTTCCTGTTCTGTGGGGGCCCACAGAGGCTATCTAGTGAGAACTTACTCAGGGTCAGAGAATCTGAGCTTGCTTTACCCAGCAGGGCTGCATAATGGGAT
The DNA here is from genome assembly GCA_902168425.1 of Peromyscus attwateri. Taxonomy (NCBI): domain Eukaryota; kingdom Metazoa; phylum Chordata; class Mammalia; order Rodentia; family Cricetidae; genus Peromyscus; species Peromyscus attwateri. The sequence goes on along the minus strand of CABHPP010137208.1, from coordinate 25,226 downwards.
GATTTGACCATGGGCGTGTACCTGGTGTTTGGAAGGGTCTACACTTGACTGTGCGATATGCTTTGATCTTGCCCTGCCCCTTGGCATTGTTATAAAAAGTCCTTTCGAATAAATGGAAAAGGTTGTTGGGTATTGACCCAGGTCCTCTTGAAGCTATCCTGTGTTTCTGTCTTTCTACTCTTCGCTATTTTCTATCTAATATTTTCTTATCCCTCTCTCTTCCTCATAAGAACCATTGAAAAGGTGGGAGCTGGCCTCCCACACTGTTCTGACTTCCTTCAATGGTGGACTAGGATCTGGAGTTGTGAGTTAAATAAACCCTTTCCTCCCCAACTTGCTCTTTGGTCATGGTGTTTTCCCACAGCAATAGAAACCCTAATTAAGATAGGTGGTATTCAATTAGTAGTTCTCCCTAGCTTTAAGTTTTCTTAAATATCTTTTATAAGAGAGGGTATCTCAAGAAGTAGGGTATGTTTCTGATTTGCCCTTGTGTACCTAGAATAGTGTGTACCATATAACACACTTAACAAGTGTCTGGCCAATCAATTACTAGGGTCCTGAGAGAAGAAAGTTTAGGAAGAAGTACATTGGTAAGGGGTCATGGTTTGAGCTGTATCATTTATTCAATCATTATATTTACTCTTTTATTACTCAAATACTTAGGTAACACATATAAAATTTTATGATCTGTGCTAGAGCATTGAAATAAAAAACCCACAGCAGAACAGACACCCACCCACCAAGACATATCTGATCTTTGTATAATTTGTGTGCATGGAATTGACCTTAAAGTTGCTCTAAATGACCTTAAGACTTTCGTAGAATCCATTATGAAAATCTACCACAGTTCACCAAGTGCCCTAAAGCCCCTTGGGCTGTTTCTCATCTTTGTTTCAAACAGGACTGAAGTGCAGAGCTGTACAAGAATATGGAGTTTAATAGGTCTGTGGACATCTGGAGGGTATTGGCCCTTCTCAGACCAGTCCCATTACTTACGTGTCAGGAGTCACATCTGTTTTTAAACAGTTCAACCTTACTTCTAGGGTACTTTTTTTTGGGGGGGGGTGTGGATCTTTCTACTCTATTTTTAACCCTAAGATTCACAGACTTTGTCCATTTCTATTCCCAGTAACCTGAAACTAGAGGTTAAAATCGCCATCATCCAAAGCATGTTCTGAGGAACACTAGTCCTGAAAGGTATTCTTGGTCCTGAGGTTCTTTATCCATTTAGGTCTTTGGTGCCTCTGTTAATGGTCAGTTATCTGAACATGCATGTTTTTTTTTTTTTTTTTGTGATCGCCACGGTGTTCGTTGGTTTCAGCGTCTGGGTTGTGCTAGCGCCATGCTGATTTGGTTGTTATAGCTCTGTAGTATACTTAACATCAGATACTGCGAGACTGCCAGCTTTGTTATTATTATTATTATTATTATTATTATTATTATTATTGCTCAAAATTGCTTTGGCTATTAGGATCTTTTATGTTCTCATGTGAATTTTAGAATTTTTTAGTTCTGTGAACAGTGTCATGCCCCATCCCCCTTTCGTGGGATTGCAAAAAAAGTTCTTTTTCTTTTGAGTGACGTAGACATTTTAACGTTATTTTTAAAGCAAAACTGGAAGCCTTCCTATTTTTAACGTATTTCCTCCAGTTTCCTTAACCAGGAAGAAAAGGTCCCCTTGACTGTTTTCCTAGGCATTGTGCTTTGTTCCTGTTTGGTTGTACATTGCAGCTGGGATTACTGTTGGGATTTCTTTCTCAGCAGGGTCATTTTTGAGGTATAGAAAGATCGCTGATTTCCAGTTTTTAAAGATTTATGTTTTTTTTTTCTTTGAGTATGTGTATGTGTGTGTGTGTATGTGTGTAGGAGAGTGTAGTGCCTGGAGAGGCCAGAAGAGGGCGTCAGATCTCCTGGAACTGGAGTTGCAGGTGAGACACTGGATGGTGCTCAGAATTGAGCTCAGGTCCTCTGAAAGAGCACTACACATTGAACCATCTCTTCAGGACAATGTTCCTGATTTTTGGATGCTGTCTTTTCACCTTGGCACTTTACTAAATTTATTTCTTAGTTCTGTTGTCTTTGGTGGAGTCTCTAGATTTTTCTATCTACTAAATTATATTTAAAAATGGGAAAAGTTTACCTTTCTCCTTTCCTGCTGTGGACATTTTCTTTCTTTTTCCTGGCTAGATTTTCCAGAATGATGTTTCCCCTCGTTCAGCTGTCAACTTGACACATCCCAGAGTTAATTGAGAGAGTTTCAGCTGGGGAGTTGTCTTAATCAGATTGGAGTAGGAGCATATCTTTGCGGTGCATTTTCTTCACTGATAAATGATGTAGAAGGGTACACTGTGGGTGGTACCATCCCCAGGCAGGTGGACCTGGGTTGTATAATTAAGGTAGCTGAGCAAGGCAGAGGGAGCAAGCCAGTAAGCAGTGTTCCCCCATGGTCTCTGCTTCAGTGCCTGCTTACAGCTTCCTGTTTGAGCTCCTGCCCCCACTTCCCTCAAGGATGGACTGTAACCTGGAAGATGTAACAAACTCCTCCCCAAGTAGGTTTTTCTCAGGGTGTTTATCACAACAACAGAAAGCAAGCTAGAACAATGTTGACTAGAAACATTGAAAATAGACCCCTTACGTTGTTATCAGTCTTAGAGAAAATGCTTTTGACTTTCTCTCATTCACTCCAATGTGGACTATGTGCTGCTTATATAAATTTCATTATGTTTACTTACCATCTTTCTGTATTTAACTTATTAAAGTTTTCTTTTTTTTTTTTTTAATCACAAAGAACTGTTGAATTGAATTTTAGGAATGTTTCTGTGGGCCACAAATTTGACTGCAATACTCCCTTTCTCTGCTCCTCAATTTTAGCGTAGCAAACTGTATTTTTCAAGGTGCAGTTTAATGGGTCTTCCATTATTAATCAAAACTTCTAGAACCTTCTTCCAATGTTACTCTCACACAAGTAGTGCTCCTCATATGCCATGCATACTTTCTCTTTTCTTCCCCTTGGACTATAGTTTGGTGTGTTATTCTGTTTCTCACAGTACACTGAGCTCTTCATGGTCCAGGATCATGCTTTCTTCTCTTCAGGCCCTTCCCTGTCCCTGGCCCTCTCACCCATGTGCTGTTGCACACAGCACTAGTGATTGATTAGTTTATTGACTCACATAAACAATACAGGAGTTGCTTCAAAAATGCTTATGGAGCTGAAAGGCCCCAGATAGGAGGATTTATGGTTGAGAAGCAGATGACCTTACAGGTAAAAAGTTAAGGAACTGAGGAAGTAGGTGGGCATGCAGAACCATTTAAACTATCTTATGAGGTGAAAATAAATAGATCAACCCACCAAGTAATGGGAATGCCAACTGGGAGCTTCTCATCCTTAGTTGGCCATAAAAGTCACACCACAGTTTATTTCTGAAAATATTTTCAGTTTTTAAGATTAAAAAGTACTTCTTCCTTTCTCTCCTCTCTCTCTTTCTCTTTGCAGATAATATGCTTATTGAGAATCCTTTAAACTATTTAGTCTCTTTTATCTTTATGAATTTTAAAATTTATTTTTATTAATATTATTTTTGAAAATTTCTTACATATATACATTCTGATTTGGCCATATTCATTCACCACTCCTCTTTTCCAACTCCCTCATTTATCTCCCATCTCCCTCCCAACTTAATGTCTTAAAAATAAATAACCCACTACGTCCAGTTATCTCTACCACAAAAACATGTGTGTGGGGTCAGCCACTGGGTCCAGATGCCCTATCCCGAGCTGGAGAGCTAATGATAGTTGATGGCTGCTGGGGGGTGGTCTCTTTTCTGAAAAAGCACCTATGAACCTCTCTCTCTCAGCTTTCAGGCCCTCCTTGAATGCAGAGAAATTTGGTGAGTTGCGTGTTAAAGATGAATGACTGAGTCGGGATTTCTCTTCTTCTCTCCCTAACAAAGATTTGCAAGCCCTCTGATGTCTGCTAGCTTCATCCCAGATTGAGTTCAGCCCTGTGCTCACAGCTCTTCTTCCTACCTTCCTATGGGCCCAGGAGGGCATTTCCAAGGCTAGGTTCATACCAAGAGAGATGGCGATGGCTCTGCCCTGTGGACCCTCCACTCATTTCTTCATCTCTTTTTTGCTCCTTTCTACACTTCCAGCACAACTCTCTCGTTTTGCTAATCCCTCCCACTTGGAGGGACTCAGACACTTCTGCACAGCAACTGAAAGTGAAAATTTCCCAGTGTCAGAGTAGCTGGCCAGAAGCAAATCCTTGGGGCCCAAGTTCTGTATAAAGGGAGCTTGTGGTTGGAGAAGGATGGCATACACTCAATTTTATTATTCTTGTCTTTCCAGGTTTGCATCTGTTCAGAATAATAAAACAGTAAAAAGGCAGCACACTATTTTCTTCACAAAAATCTACCCAAACTCCTGTTCTATTGGGTGGAAGTTATTCATATGACCCATATATGTTTAGGAACTTTTGGTCCAGTTTCTTTTAACAAATTTCTTAGGTTAGCATACAGCAATGGATTTCATCATGGTGTTTTCTTACATAGATTTCACCGTGTTCCGTTAGCAATCATTGTCCTCCCCCACTGTCCTTCCCTTGTCCTCTGTCTCCTTGCTCTGCCTGATTCCTTTCCTTCCCCTGGATAGTCCCACCTCTTGCTTTCCTAGCACATGGATTAATCATTGGAGCAGTTCTAGGTAGTTAAACTGACTAGAAAATCAAAGAGTAATCAAATTACTTCATATTAGGGGATGTGGTCTTCTGAAGGTAGCTCACTTGGATTTCACAATGATTATATCCTAAAATGGTCAAGTGGCAGGCTTGAGTTGCAGCATTGAGTTCAGCGTTGAAACAGGTTGGCCAATTAGCACCCTGCTCGTTGCAACACCTCAGAGCCCCATGATGGACTAGAGTCTGCCTAACTCAGCTAGCCCAGATACTGGAAGCTTCAATGATTGTTCCCTGAATCTTAAGGGAAGCTCCAACCATTGAAGACTGTTCACATGCTGACTTCATTTGTAGAACAATCATTGCCAGAAAAGAAAATTCAGTCCACCTGTGTTCTTTTGTGGACCCTTTTTCAAGGGAACAACTTCCCTGAAGGCAAAGACCAGATCAATCAAACCAAACCAGACCCGATCAAACCAAACTGAGCTGAATCAGCACAACCAAACCAACTAAACCAAACCAAATCAAACCAATCCAGACCATATCAAAGCAGACAAATCAGATCAGATCAAACCAAACCAAATCTGGATGAGCACCAAGTTTGGATCTAGGTGGTTAATGCCAGGGCTTCTCTGAGTTTCCTCTTTCTTTCTGGGCACGAGGGAATATCATGTTGTGATACAGACCAACCCTAAGTCTAACATACTCTTCCAACTTTGTGAATCGGCTGCATTCTCTACTTACTGTATACCCCAACCTTCAGGACATTTTCTATCCCAAACAAGGGCAGTAGAACTCCATTGGTCAAATCAAGTTTTCCTGTGTTCTGACAACCTCTGCCCAGTTATGGACTTCTTTCTTTTTCAGGTAGTGACATTGGGGAATTAAATGCAACGTTGAAGGGGCAGCACCAGCTCCTGTATGGGACACTAACTGTGTGACACTTGGTTTTGAATTAGTGGACTGGAAGCTGCTCAGAGACCATGCCCTTTGCTTAACATTGTGGGAGGTAGGTCAATGCTCGGTAACTAACACATTAATTCAAGTGCTTTCTCTTGAGTTTGGCATTTGGACTCTAATTCATGGAAAACACTGATATTTGCTTTCTGGTGAAGAGGTTGGTACCTTAGACTTTTGGCCACTTTTAGATGTTGCATTCATGAAATGCCTGGATGTGACTCATCATCATAAAAGTACCCAGGGAACAAATTGTGTCCAGTGTTGACTTAACCTTGGGAAAGCATGCCTAGATCCAACCTTTGTTCCTGGTAGAACATCTGGGCATGCTGTTCGGTCTTGTTTTCTCTTGAAACCCAGCTCTCACATGCCTGCAGGTCAATGGACTGGCCAGCCTGGCTTCCTGTCACACCCCCACGGTGCCCCGTACTATTGGCCCACACTCTCTCTGAAGAATGGTTCACCATTAGCTTGTGCATCCATGCTGCCACAGAGGACTGCAATGTCTCCATCAGCACCACTGAACAACAAGTTTGAAGGACTATATTATAAAGTGTCAGTCAAGCCAGGGGAATAAAATAATTATTACTCTAGAAAAAGAAGCCAGAGCAAGAACTGAGCAATGTCAGGGGTTTTGTCCATCCAGCTACCTTACAACATTACTCTTCATGGTCCATGGATTTGAAGTGGTTTTTAAAATTTATTATTGTGTTTATTTGAAAGATAATTATGTCTACTTATCTGATACATGTGATATTTTGATCTATACATTCATCATAGAAAAACTACTGGAATAATATATCTATCATCTTCAATAACTAGATACTTTTTGTGGTATTATACAAATAAATACATTTTTGAGCTAGAGATATAGCTCAGTAGGACAGTACTTGCTTAGCATGCACAAGAATTAAGCTTCAATCCCAGGATGAAAACAAATACATTTATTCTTTAGCAAATTTAGAATTTAAAACACGGCCTCATTAACTGTGATTGCTGTGCCACACAATGGGTTACTAAAATATTTTCTTCCGACCTAACTGAAACTTCACCTCTGATTGACATGTTCTCTTTGCTGTCCATTGTTCTCCTCCTAAGCCTCTTCCTTTCCACTCTATTTCTGTGATATCAACAAGCCATAACAATTAGACAAGAAAGGAAATAAGAGGGATCTATACAAGAGGTGGAGAAGTGAAATCTCTGCTGTGAGTGCAGGATCTTATATACAGAGATCCCCAAATGGCTCACAAAAATGGACAATTAGAACTGATAGGTTTAGTAAAGCTGGAGGCTACAACAAGCAGATAGAATTGGGAGCATCTTTATGTACTGACAACAAACAATAAATTAATAAAACTATCTTAGTTAGAACAGCATACAGAATGCTCAGAAACTAATGTAACAAAAGATATGAATGACCTGGATGGTAAAATCTGCAAAACATTGATGAAAGAAATGGAGGAAGACAAGTAAATAGAAGTATATCCCCTATTTATGAACTGGACAAATTAATAGAAAAGTGTCCACACTACCCAAAGTGAGTTATAGATTCAATACAATCCCTAACATTCCAAAACTTCAATGATGTTTTTCATAGAAATAGAAATTTACATGAAATAAAAAATGCCCCAAATATTCAAAACATTTATACCTCCAGATTGCAAGATATATTTTAAAGATGTTGCAAACAAAATAACATGATGTTCTTTTGGAGGAGGGGGTGGGGGTGGGTCAGGGGGGAGCAGAGGGGGAGTGGGAGGAGGGATGAGAGGGGGATCTGTGGTTGGTATGTAAAAATGAATAAAAACTTTAAGTAAAAAACCAAACAAAAATAATCTGGTATTGGTGCAAATCAGACATACTAACCAGTTGAACAGAAGAGAAAACCTAGAGAACAACATTCATGGTCAATTTGAGTGTTGAGGAAGTGCTGAGACACAAAATGAGGATTGACAGCACCTTAGCAAGGGGAAAACTGGACATCTCCGTGCAGAGGGATGACACTGGAGCCTTATCTCATGCATCATGAGGCATTAACTCCAAATGGACAAAACACTTACCAATAGCATAAGCTGGAGAGAGAGTGGAAAGAAACAGGGGATCTCCTTTAGTTGCTCTGGGCGATGATTTCTTGATTAAGACTCCAAAGCGTAAGAACAGTACATTCAAGCAACATAATATTAAAATTTTTAAAAGTGTGTGTGTGTATGTGTGTGTGTGTGTGTGTGTGTGTGTGTGTGTGTGTACACAACTGAGTTCAGTGCCCATGGAGGCCAGAGACGGTTGTTAGATCCCTTGGAGGTGGAGTTGGTGCTGAGATCCAAACTCTAGTCATTATGATTGGGTAGGAAGTTATCTTGTTTAATGAGTCATGTCTCAGCCCACAACATAATGTTATTGGAAAAATATAGTTTTGAAGAAATGTGACTTGGGTATCTCATGTCTAGACCAATATAACATTTTCCTTTTTGGAAACCATAGCTCTACAAGATTACTAGAAGAGGGTATAAGATTCCTTTCTCTGAAAACTCTCAAGGTGGAGAGGGACCCTTGGATACAGATGTGTGGTTTTTGGATCCAGCCTGAGATGGCCTGGGCATGACTCCTACCAATGATAGCTGTGGGGTCTGGTCACAGGACAATCCAACTGTCCTTCAGGTGCCTTCTATTAGTGCAGCTTATTCCCAGTAGATGTGTGGTGATTTATAAGGTGTTTGTACTTCTGTCTCTCACTTCAAAGAAGGGGTTTGCTTTGTTGGTTGTTCTGCAGATTAAAAAGTTCAGAGCACCATACAGAGTGCTTGCTCTGTATGTGCTGAAAGATGATTTTTTTTTTCAGAATAGATACTGGTGCAATAGAAATGCCTCAAAATTGAATTATAAATGACCCAAAGCAACCAACTATTGCTTATTCGAAAGGAGAAGGTGAGGAGAGGTTCCTTAAGGCTTGAGAGCAACATGCCCTTTTTCCATAATGAGATGTGACAGCAAAAGACAGCAGGGGGATTGTCTTCATTACTCTGTGTGTTCCAGATTGGGCCTAAGAGAGGTGAGTGGGAGGAGGGAAACCCTGGAAAATGCCATAGGGAGGTGGGCTGGTTCTCAGAGCGGGGACAAGATGAGGAGTGAGGACAAGAAAAAGGCTAGCAGACCTAAGAAGTGGGTGCACTCTCAGTCAGTAATGGAGAGTCCCACAGGTTCTAATTTCAGATGTGCTCCAGACCTGGAACATGCCTTAGATTAGCAGGAGCAGAGAGGAGAGGAAATTCAAATGGGAGGCTGTGGGGTTCAGCCTCTTTAAGCTTCCTCCAAAGGCAGGGACCCATCACTGAATCCCTGAGAGTGCCCACTGGTTGTGGAATGGATGTAGCTGCTCCAAAGATGGATGCTAAAGGGCCAGAGGTGACCATCACCTTGAGATGAGATCCGTGACCTATGGCCCAATAGAACTTTGAACTCTAAGTCTATGATGGAGGACCTGGCCATGGCTTCAAGCAGTCCTAGTGTGACCCTGGTGACCTCCCCTTGGCTGTGTGCACCACCCCCCTCCATGCACCGCTCACACCTCCTGGCAATGTTGATGCCTGGCCATGCGGAACTTGGCTGCTGTCTGCCCCTGGCCTGCTGTGCCCTGTCATTGAAGTGAAGGCTACAGGTGACAGGATCAGAAATTACTAGATGCCCTGGCAGTAAGGCACATCGATCAGAAGGGGTGGGGATTTTCTGCACAACAGTTAGAGCTCTTCTTTTCCACGAAGGGGTTTTTAACAAAATGCAGGCAGTGCACTCTGCCCAGAACAGGATGTTAACCCTTTCTTTTATAGACTTAACCTATGGCTGCCACAGGGTGGTTACAGTAGGCCTCTGTGTATTTCAGAAAAGCACCTTCTGTCTGAAGGACAGTCAGGGCAGGGCAGCCTGGCAGTCTGGGGAGGCCACTGCTGTGTTGACCATGAGCTATCTCTTTGAGCAGTGGGTAGCTTTGCTTCAGCTGTGACTCAGCCAGCATACTTGAGCATGGCTGGGTTTCATTTCAGTACGGGCAGTGGGTACCTGGGCTTCAGGGTCCCTGATGCTGAGCAGGCAGGAGATGGTGTATTGTTTGTCCTTTTTGTAGCCCCAATTTATTCTCATGTTTGAGGGGGAAAGATCCTTAACCTCTCAACTGAGACCGAGTTTTCCCTTGGGTTCAGATACCCCACAGTCAGCTTTCTGGTTAGTTCACAGAATTCAGCTCTATCTAGAAAAAGCAAATGGCGCATTCTACAGAAAACCTACCCTCTAAATTCTGGGTGACATCTTGAATTATTATACAGATAATTTGTCATTATAAATTATGATCATTGGCCACATGTACTCTTTTATTCACTAAATGATGTCTTGATGCCCAACTACTCACCATTATTGTGTGGCAGACTGAGGACAAGAAGGTAAGAAAGAGGAGTGGTAGTTTGTGAGGAATCAGAGGTCTCAAGAGTGAGTGTGCAGACATGCTAGAAACATCTACTCATTTTTCAAAAAGTGTTTTTATTCAGTCTTAAAGATGTTTTTTTATTAGTTATTTTGAATGGAAATAAAAGATTTGTTTGTGATGGATTTTTCTCTCTATATAAGTAAATTAAGGCTATATACAGTAATGAGAATGCACTGTGAGGAGTTCGTATATTCATTCATTCACTCATTCACTTCCTTATTTCATAGATATTTTTGGGCCATTCAGTGCCTGATGAGTTACCGATTCCATACAGTCCTGGGCAAGAGTGGGTGTCACTACAGAGCACTGAAAACAGTCTACAAGGCACGAAATTGAGGGTGAGTAGGAGGAGGGTCTCCTTTCCCTGGGGAGGTCAGGGAGGCACTAAATGAAGAACTGAAGATGAGGTGGGGCGCAGAGTGGATGAAAAGACAGGCTGGTTCTGCCCTCTGCCTGCTGTGTGAGCTCAAGCAGGTTCAGTTCTCTTGGGCTGTGCTTCTCCATTTGTCAGTCATGGGGCTTGAACTCCTTAGTTTGGCTCTGAAGCATTGTGCCTCTTTGAAAGGCTCCACAGAAGGATGCCTGGGTCCATTATAAACACCATTCCCAGGTTATACCCAGATTACTTCCAAAATAATACCATCAGGTGCTGCATAACCGTACTGGGACTCATCAGATTTCAAACGTCTACCAGATTCTATTGATCATGGCTCTTTCCTGTGGCCCCCAAGATGATGAACTGAGTTCCTATCTATGTTATTTCCTTTCCTCGTTACTGTAACAAAATAGCTGACAAGAAGCAATTAAAGAAAAGGGTTTACTCAAGCTGTAGTTTGAGGGTGTACATTCTATCCTGGTAGGGACGGCATGGTGCAAGGGCAGGAAGCAGGTAGTCACATTGTATTAGCAGTTAGGAAGCTGAGTGTGAGCAAGAAGTGAGGCTAGGCCATCAGATCCCAAGCCCACCCTACAAGTTATCCACTTCCTCTAGTAAGGCTTCTCCCACTCTGAAGGTTCCGCCACCTTCTTAAACAGCGCCACCTGCTGGGGACCAATTTTCAAACATGTGAGCCTATGGGGAACATTTTTACCCTCTGCAGAAGTTGTAGAGCTATGGAGAAAGAATATGGCAGGTTGGATTGTGTGTAATTCAGCCATGTGGCTTGATTATCACACTGATTTATGGTTTAGACAAAAGGACAAAGGTAACTGTACATTTATAAAATCAATTTTTTTTTTTTAAATTTATCAAGACCAAATTCAGTACCTATTCTGTGCCAAGCAATGACTGACAGGTGATGGGAGGAAGGATGAATCAGATTTGTATTCCATCTTTTTGGAACTACTGAGGCAAGTTTAGGAAAAAAAGTTGCATTTCAAAATTGAATTAAGGGTAATATTTGATGTATATAGTCCAAACACAGAGTTTATCCAGTAAACACTTACATAAACATTTGCAAATACATTTATGCAAACACTTACATAAAGATGCCAGTGTGGTTGCCTCATTATTTCCCATGGGGGACCTGTCCCCACTTTCTTCTACAAATGAAGACTACTTGTTCAAGTTCAGAGGTGAGTTTGTAGCAATTATTTCACACAACATCAGTGTCACCTTTACACCTCTACAGTTTTGGTTTTCCCAGCCTGGAAAGTGATCTTGTGTGTTGGGAAAGTGTTATGATGAGCTGGGAGCCTTCAGGTGCAGAGCACAGATATTTTTTTGAGAAGCCATTGGAAAATGCCACTTGAACCCCTGTCTGTCTCACTAGCTTTCCTCCAATCCCAGCTGATGTGACATGCCACAAACACAATCAACATTAAAGGTCATGATCTGGGAATCTGAAGTCCCAGGATCTGATAGTATTAGAAATTCCACACCAGGATATCTTCAGAGGAGTGGTGGAAGGAGTCACCCTGAAGCATGTCCCTGCTGGTTTGTGAAGTCCGTCCCAAGTCTAGGAAGCTCTTTAAACAGCCCTTTGCATCAGGGTGATCTTTCAAGCTGGATATTTCCAGGGTTATTCTACTCAACACTGGCTTTGAAATCGATTGACTCCTCTTTTTAGTTGTGGCTGATTTAGAAATAGCTTGTTGGTATATCTGGGTAACCTCAAGGTAAAAGACACCCTTGGAAAGGAGGCTTGAGTTGTCACTTGACTTCTAGATAGTACCTTCCTCCTCCTGGCCTTGCAGAACCTTGTTTCTTTTCAAGATTGTTTTGTTATTTTATGTGTGGGGTGTTTTGCCCATATGTGTGCTCATGCAACATGTGTGTTTGGTGCCTGTGGAGGCCAGGTGTCACATTCCCTGGACTTGGAGTTACAGATGCTGTGAGCCACTGGAGATGGATACTGGGATCCAGCCCCAAGATGTTTTTTCTTGCCATTACCCCAGAAATAAGAGTCCTACTTTTCAGCTCTGCCATGCATGGAAAGATAGTTTTAATCTCTCTACTCTTTGATTATTTAATTTTCTTACTCAAGAAATTTTTTTTGGTAATTTAATAAGATGATCCCTTTAATGATCCTGGCAAATAAAAAACAAATGAGAGATGTTAACTTTAATAATATGAATTATAAGTTGAACACATCATTACCAGAGATGATTTGATCTGATATGTAGAAAGGCCACAAATATAACACAAAATAACTAGCACTAATGAATGAACAAAGGTAGCTTCCAGCATACACAGTCAAAACACAAAACCAGTCATGTATCTATACCTGAGAATAAACCGTTCAAAAATAAACTCAAGAACATTCCCATTTACAACGCCATTAGAGAGAATAAAATATTTAGGAATAAACTTAACTAATAAGGTGAAAGACTTCTATACTAAAAGCTTCCACACATAGATTAAAGAAATTAAAAGAGGCACAAATTAATAAATGGAAAAATTGTTCATAGCCTATAAGAATGATCATCATTTAAGTGTTTTTCTACCCAAACTGGTTTACAGATTTGAGATTATTACCATGAAAATCTCAATGGCACTTTTTACATAGAAAAGACAATTATAAAGTTCATATGGAGCCTTTAAATTTCCTCAGTAACCAGAACAGCTGTAAGAATGAACAAAACAGGAAACACTACACAACCAAATTAAAAAGCATACTATAGAGCTAAAATAATTAAAACAGTATGGTATTGCCAGACCTTTAGAACAAAGAACAGGATGGGGAGCCTAGACCCAAGCCCAAGTATATACTAACTCTTGACAGGGATGATAGGAGGACAAAATGGGAAAGCAAAACTGTCCCCAGTAATCAATGCTGGGAAAACTAGATATCTACAATAAGTAAAGGAAAGGAAGACAGGGAGGGAAGGAGAAGGAAAGGCAAAGCAAAAGAAATCACATCCTTATTTTGAACTGTACAGAAATCTCCTGAAAACAGATTAGGAATTGATGTTTCAACAGGAGCTAAAACAGTAAAGTCCTGGGAGGAAATGGGAGAAACTTTGGCCTTGGCCATAGCGTTTGGATATAACAAAGCAATTCAAGCAAGAGTAGTCAGGTGGGCAGACATCAAACTAAAAAGCTTCTGAATAGTAAGAAAAGGATCAACAGAATGAGGAGGTGACAGTGATGGTTGGTGCCATTCTGGGTTTTCACGGTGGTGACTTGCCAACTGAAGACGGTAATAATAATGGATTTTTATGATAGCTATCCTGGCAGTGGCTTGATGTGTTTCTGTTAGCTAGTTCAAGCGCTCATCACACTTCCCTGGCTACAGAGAAAGCATTCAATGTTGTAATTACCAACTCATTTCCATTACTAGTGCTTCAACAATCAACCATCATAGCTATTCCAGGGAGCCTCAACAGGAGGGAATGCATACCCAGAATACTCGGAGCACTTTGAAAAGAGGACTAAGCAAATAGGAAAATGGAAGTATGGCATTTTATGGACATCCCTTTGGGGGAAATATGTGAAAGAAGGCAGTTTAATATTGCAAAATTAAACACCAAGGAAAGATGTTTTTGTGGGCCTCATCAGTACTCTGGATTCCAGCATTCCTGGTGAAGTATACTCAGGATGCCCTTATGTGCACTTAAAGTACATTAATCCTTTACTTTGCTAGGACAAGAATTCCTTAACCAAGGTCCTGATGTGAATTTATCAGGACATGTAGCCATGTAAATATCTTGGATCTAAAATAATGAATGCATTCATTATAGTTAATGGCTTTCAAGTGCTCATCATGTTCATTTGAAGATGGCAGGATGAATGAGATATCATCAGCTACAAGTCCATGGTCATTTCAACCCCTATAGACAGTGAATCTGATCAGATCTAGTCTGTCTTGGTAGTAGAAACATAGATGAATGAGATAGCAGTGTAAATGTCAGAATCAGACAGACATTGATTTATCCACTGTCTCTAGCACTTAGCTGGTGTAGTCTTAGGTAATTGCTTCATCTTTTGTGCAATTTTGAATTAGTACTATTTATCTTGTAGGCTTGTTCTGAGGACACATGAAATCAGGCTTGTAAAGGTGCTAGGCATAGAGAGCCTGGTGTATACAGCCGACACTCAGGGAAGAGAAGAAAGGCTGCATGATTTTATCCTTAGAGAAATGGAAGCACATTGTTAACAGTCGTGACAGGTCTAAGTCTACTGGGAGCCTGTTAGGAGATGGTAGCCACAGCTCAGGAGGATTTCTGCTACTTGGGTAAATAGGATCCACAAGTACAAGGCTGGGTGTGTGATCTTATGCGGCAGTCTTGGAAAACTGGCCTGTTTACACTTCTTCATCCTCCAAAATGATAGCTGCTGTACAGTCCTGTTGATCTTAAGGACGGAGTGACTTCCTAACAGTGTCAGAACTGGCCAATCACGTAGCTTTGAGTGGCTATGCTTTGCCTGCCAAAAACACATGATGTCAAAGTGTTGGCCTCACAGTCTGTTTTATTGAATTGACTGAGTTTATTTTTGTGGGTTGAATTGGCTGCCAGCACGTAGTGGTGACCCTCAGCCTGAGTCTGTGTTTATAAAAGAAATGTATATTTAAACTTCTAATAAAAGAACCAAATATGGAATTGTAGTCAAATGACAGACATTAAATTCACTTCAAAGGCCATGGGACAACAGATGGGGTATTGATATCAGAGGGAAAAAATGCATAAATAAGCAAAATGGTCTGCTGGTGCTCCCAACCTCAGTCTATCGGGTTTATATAGATTTTGAATCCCATAAATCTATCTCTTTACCAGTTGTGATGGGGATAAATAATTGAACATGTTAATTGGTTGCTGTGGCTGTTTCCTGGTTCCAGGATTTTCTTGTGTGAAAACAAACAACCTTGTTGCGTGACTCCTGTTTCTATCCTTCTGGGTATCATGTTTCTTCATCACTTTTATTCAATAGAGGTGGGAAAAAGTGAAATAATTTTAGGAAATACAGCCGGCTCAGGTGAGGCACAAAAATAAATCACCGCTCAAGGCTGCACAGGACCCACTGATACGATGTGTTTAATTTGCTCAGTTATGAAAGTGCCTCAAGGGTCCTGGGTTATGAAAAACAGTGGATATTTTGCGAGGAAATGGAGCCAAATTGGGAGGATTCTAAACACTTTCTGACGTGTTTAGTGGTGGATGTGATCTCCGGTTGGGGTGGAGGCAGAGGGCTCTGCAGATTCATTGTTTGCTCAGTCCACACTGGGGACTTGCTTCCCTTCAACTGAACGGGGGGCGTGTCTAGATTGCCTTCTTGGAAATGGCAACAGAAAACAGTAGCAATCACAGGTTGTAAGGTGCTCGGTGGTGAATCGTTCCATTTTTGTAAATCCATCTCCTTACACTTTATTTCTTCACTGCGAGGATAATTTGGACGGATGTCGCTGGGGTAAGAGAGAGCGGCTGGTGCTTCCACCGCACCCAATAAAGAAAATTCCTAATTTTCTGCCTTTTATCTTTTGCCATTCTTTTGTGCTCCTCCTTGGCCTTGTCAAAACATATCGTTCAGTTAGAGACTAAAAATATTTTCCCATCGATTGGGGTTATTGATTTTTTTTAATCTGTACTTTGGCTTGAAGAGCGGGGGTGAAGGGTGAAAGTTCAGCGGCTTAGTCTGCCGTTTTTATCTGGACAGCAGAAGAATGTATTGGCAGCAGATTTGATTTACCTCGTTGGTCAATGGTAGACACTTCAGCCACTGAAGTCTACCCTCCAACATGCCCTGCTGCGCTCTCTCTCTCTCTCTCTCTCTCTCTCTCTCTCTCTCTCTCTCTCTCTCTTTTCATACCCAGGGACTCTTGAAAGACCCACCTTCCTATTGATTTTCCTGCTCTGTTCCTAAGGCATGCCCCACCCCCCTTTTGGATTTTTTTCCTTGGCTTCCAGAGCTGCAGTGCTTCCTGAGTACATGGTGAGTGGAACAGGATTGCATACTTCTCTCGGGGTTTGGCTCCTCTGCCCACTGGGTTTATTGTCTGGGATTGAGTCCAACTTATGAGGTCCCAGCAGGATCTGATGTGGCTGGAACAGATCTCACAGTCACTGTTATCAGAGCTGGTCAGATGCTTGCACCCGAGGCACTGGTTGAATGCCAGTATGAATCCTGACACGGTACTTAAGTTTCCCAACAGCTTTACGGGGAGGAGAAGAGAACAGTGTCTATGGACAAAGAGGCATCTCAGAGCCTTGGCTCAGCATGTAGGCATGGAGACATACTTTTAATATTAGAATTGATTTTTCTCACAGAGGTATGATTCTAGACCATCTCATCTCTGGGCACTTTGGTTTTCACATCTGTAAAATGGGGATAGAAAGTGAAGCTGCTTCATCTAGTAACTGACTGATAAGTCCATGTGAGAGTTCTGGACCAGGGTCTAGCATGCTGGATGTTCAGAGTGAACACATATTTATTATGATAGCAGAAAAGGCTAAGAATAGAAGAGAAGAAGGCTGAGAAGCAAAGCGGTTCACCCAGAGGATGAAAGCTGACTCACTCATCAGGGATTTAGCATCTACACTGTGAAAAAGAACTGACCTCCACTGTGGGTGCTGGGGATTCTAACTTAGGCCATGTGCTTACTCTTACCCACTGAATCGTCTCCCCAGCCCCAACTACCCTGATTTTATTTACCTTCTTGGACAGAATTTTACACCCTGTTGGAATGAGCTTGTCTGGATTTGACTCTTCCTCCATAGTCAGGCATGCTCTTACCTCCTGTTTGAATGGTGCCTGTCCTTCATGTTTATAGAAGGTGGACTTGGCTCCCACAAGATTTTTCTCTTTCTCACTAGTTGTCTATCCAGTGGCAAGTTAGAGGCATCCCTTGGTTTGGGCCTCCTGTGTAATTTCTCAGCAGAGAGCTCTTCCCTCTTTTCCTTGGTTCTCCTGATGCTGAAGATCACATCTCACCTTTGCCTTTCTGTGCAACCAGGACAGAGATTTCCTGAGCCCCTGCTTGTTTACGGTGTGTACACTTACTTGCCAGATTTCCTGTGATATGACCAAAAAAGGACAAATCAGCTAATCACCTTCTTTATTAGATGCAAGAGCTTAGATTGGGACAGCAGCCATTTTTTAAAATGTTTCCTATCTCAATCTGACTAGTTAGTTAGTCAAGGCTATGCTTTATGCAGAGCTGGAAATCTGTGGTTAAACTGATGTTACAGTGGTGTCTTGGGGCTGGAGAGATGACTCAGCAGTTCAGAATGCTTGTGGTTCTTGCAGGGGACCTGGATTTGGTTCCCAGCAGCCATGTTAGGTGACTTCCGACCTTGTGGAACTCCAGTTCTAGTGGATCTGTCACCTTCCTCTGGCACCTACAGGCACTGAACTCATTTGCATATGCACACAGCAACACCCATGCATAACATAACAAAAAAAATAAATCTTAAAAAAATCCTATTTTATCAGCTTGGTTGATTCTGAGGGTAGAGAAATGGCCTATCAGTTATTTGGCCAATTAAGCCCAAATAGTGGTTTCCTAAAAAATATGTTCATTAGCTTTAATGACTCTAAAAACTTGCTGGCTGAAACAAAGATTTGAGAAGGGCTGTTCTTAGGGGTGGACACCCTTGTAGAAATGCTGCTGACGTGTCAGAGAAAAAAGCAAGAGACCAGGAAAGGCTGTGTGAGCAAGGTCAATAGCACTAAAACCAACTGTTTACTAGCAAAAGAATGAATGGAAAGCCAGGAAAATATTCTGGAAAGACTTTTCCTATGAGATGACAGAAGAAGGGAAGTGCATCCTCTAGATAAATAATAATTTCAGTACATCCTTGTTATTGAACCAGCCTAACCCTAAGATCACCTAACCATGACATTCTTATCAAATTTTGCCTTTGAATGTTCCATTTCTAGAGAAGAAGTCCTGAAGTTCACATGCAGATGCACATTTTGGGGGATACTATTAGCTCATTCCATCTCATGTAACCAGTAATCTGGGTGCAGTTCCTGGGTAGGATGAAATCTAGTAGAGGACATAGTTACATGGGCAGCACCTGACTTCTCTGTACTTCCACCATACACCTTTGCTCCGTTCTACTCTGAGAGTCTGAAATAGGGACATTTGTAGAGTGACTTATATGGCAAGTGCTTATTGAGGGCTTTCTGAAAAAGGAAAGTAGAGATGGCAGGAGACAGTCCGTAGAAAGACCTGTAAGAATGGAACCAACCCATCATGGAAGAATCCATTTTTATCTCTTCTATGACCATTTCAATATGCTCTGATGATGAAAGATGGAAGTTAACATTCAAGGCTGGGTTCCATTAAATCTCAAATGTTTAATATACTACAAAACCAGTTACCCCATCATAGACGGGAACATAATTGCATGAGTTTGGTGGTATTCTGAGAAGATGAAAAAAAAATCTACCTCATGTCTTAGTGAAAACCTGCCAAGGATAGTACTAATAAAGTAAAGGAGAGAGATGTCATATGATATTGTGGAAAGAGCTGGCATGATTGGTCAAACTCATAACAAATTTAATTGATGGGCAATAGTTAGGAAGGAGGTTCAAAATGAATACATTTCTTCACTGGCTTTTAACTCTTTGAAAAACCAGACAGATAGTTTAAAGCTATAGGAACACACTGTTACCAACAGTTCCATAGAGACAGAAGCCTTCAGTCTATTTGGGTATGGAAACTTTTAGTGGTCCCAGAAAAATTGACTCATTTTATTTCATCCTTTATACAGCCAATTCCAGATGGCTGGTTGAGTATATCTGTCACTCTGACTTGTTACCTTCTGGCCCATTAAGGCAGCCAATCCAATTAGACAGGGCATTCTCTAGCTTTGCCTTCTAACAGAACATCTGATTGGCTGGGAGCTCCTGCTAGATACCAAGTATCCTACAACTTGGCTGTCTTTCTTAAGACATGGACTCTTCTGCTCTAGCTTCAAAATGCTTTTTTTTTTTTTTTTTGGAGGGACATGTTTAGGCTTAGATTTTAGGGTATTTTTCTTTCAAATCCTTGAGTTTGTCTGCTTGTGTTTGGAACCCAGAATGCTGATGAGTCAGCAGGGTTAAGATGAGCATTTTGACATTGATTTTGGATGATCAACCAAAGTAGGATGAGTAATGTTCTCCACAAAGGTATGCACACCTGAAAACCTGGAACCTTGGGATGTTGTCTGCCTCGAACCTTAGTTTTGCTGTTATGATTAACCCAAGGGTCTTAAGAAAGAAGTGAGGAGAGCCCTAAATGCAACCACAAGTATCCTTAGAAAGGGAAGATGTACACAATCAGATATACAGACAGACACAGACACACACACACACACACACACACACACACACACACACACACGCACACACACACGCGTGCGCATGCAGAAGAGGAGTCAGAACCAGAAGAAGGTGGTAGGCCATTAGTTCTGAAGGTTGAAGAGAGCCATGAGCCAAGGGATGTGGCTTCAGCAGATGGAAAAGATAGAATAGCACACTGGTTTGGGCCCAGTGTGTTCTGATCTACATAATTATGAAAATAAATACTGTTGAATCAAATTCTTACAGTTGGACTGGAGAGGCAGCTCCATTGGAAGAATGTGTGTGTGTGTGTGTGTGTGTGTGTGTGTTTGTGCAGATGCATGCATGTATGTGTACATCAGTGTAGTGTATGCGAAGATGCATGTGGGTCTGCATATGTGTGTGCAGGTACAGGCACATGTATTTTGTGTGTAAATATGGAAGCCAGAGGTTGGTTTTAGGTGTCATTCCTCAGGTGGCCATCTACTTTGCTTTTGGAGACAGAGTCTCTCACAGGGACCTGGGGCTTGTAGTTTAGGCTGACTGGACTGGAGTCTGCACACAGTCCTCTTGCTTAGGTGTACATCATCTTCTGTGCTTCTCCAAGTGGACACATCCAGCTTACTTAGATTCAACCTAGAAAAGCAGGCCAGAACTTCCACACTTCCATCCTTCCAGACCTGAAACTAACCCTTAGTCCTATCATTTTGTGAGAACAGTTGTCATTTTATTATAATTGTATAATTGCTAGCCCATATTCTCTGTTAGAGTATGTTGTTAATTCTGAGTGGTGGCAAGTGTGAGTTTGACAGGGCAGTGGTGGTATCTAATCAATACCAGAACATTATTACCTACAGACACCCTTCCTCCTTGAGGATGAAGCCAATCGCCCACCCACCCAGCCTGCACTAACAGTGTTCTCATGAGAAAGCCCTTATCTGTTTTCTGCCTCCAGCAGCAGAGAGCAGCTCACATCCAGTGAGGGCTTGATGGACAGGACAGAAGTCTGGCATCTTGCTTCAAAATGGCCAACTCTGAAGGGCTGGCGCATTTCAGATCTCTCCATGGGAAGAATGAGCCCTTCCGGGTCACACTTACTTCCTCTTCTGCCAGGTTACTACCTGCCCCGCTCTACAGGTGTTGGACTTGTTTCCAGTGATCCCTCTGCACAAAATCCCCACCACTTAAGCTCTTTCTCCCTGGAAACCTGACCTGTGACAAGGGGACAAGGCCTGGCTGTCAGCAGTGTCTCAGCTGAATGGCTCGTGGAGTGTGGAGGTGTCTGTTCAGGATGCAGACTTTTCCTGATCCGTGTCTGCTCTCACTGCATTATTCTTGCTATACCTCTGTGGCACAAGTCTGGGGTGTTTTGGGTCATTTCTCCATAAAATGAACCTGTTGGTGGGATAAGAGAGCTCTGGCTGCTTGGTTGTTGGGAGGGAGCCAGAGATTCTCATGCAGACAGTCATCTGTTCTCAGTGACATGGCTCCTTTCTTTCTAAACCTTGAGTCTTCTGCCACTCTTGGGGAAACTACCTCATCTCCTTATTTGTCTCTGTCATGTGTAGTTGTTAAATTAGATCTGCTAATTCTTCTACTTTCTGCCTTCCCCAAATATGTTGTTATCTCTCTTTTGTCCTCGTCCAAGGTATGCAGTTTTTATATTCTCTTACTTGAGAGTTTCTGCAGAAACCAAGGTTGAGGACAGGTGGACTGTGCCTATTTCTACCCCAGGTATGTGGGAGGCTCATTTTAATGGCTATTAGGAGTATTTTGATTATTTATTTTTTTGAGACAGGGTCTCATGTATATCAGGCTGGCCTCAAGCTCCCTGTGTAGACCAAGGACAATCTTGAACTTAAGATTCTCCTGCCTCTACCTCCTGCACCTTGGAATTACAGGTGTGCTCCACCCACATCTGGATTATCTGGTACTGGGGACTGATCCCAGGGCCTCATGATTGTCAGGCAACTGAATCCCATCCCCATCCCTGGTTTCATACTTTAAAAGCAGGGCAGCTGTTCTTAAGCAAGTTTGGCATTGTCATAGAACCATACCCTTATTCATTTAGGAAACTTATGGAAGTTTGGTAGACTGTGGGATCCAGCTTGTTTTAAACCACTAGAATATTGTAAAGAGCACAATTCCTGTCTAGCCCAGGGACATGAGATCCAGGTGCTTGTTTTTTCAATATGTGTGAGCAAGTAGAGAGCAGTTGAACCCTCTATAACATGTCACTAGATGTTTTATTTATATGTTAAGGACCATCCAGTAACTCCAAGCAGCTACACGTTCAGTGCTCACAGGCAACATGTTTGTGTGTCTGCCTGAATTTCTGCCATTTCACTCTGACAGGGGGCCTCATGGAGATGACTCCAGGCTGACCAGCTGCATCACTGGCTGTGCCAATTAAAGTCGGATCTGGAGGTTGTACATAAAGATCATGCCTTCCTTATCAGACTGTGTTTGATGCTCACAGCCACATTTTGCTGTACATTTAGCCTGTGTTTGGGGATCACAAGAGTGTTTTTGAAAAGATAAGGGCTAATTTCTGGAGAGTGTTCCTGTGTACGGGAGGTGGTCTGCAGTGTTGTAGCCTGCCAATCAAAACCTGCCAGCAATGTCATTCAAGGTCAGAGACTCAGTGAACCGCCAATCAAAGTCTGCAGGGCTGTTCCTGCTCACTTGTCAGTGGGGGAAAGAGGTCATCCTCTCAGTGGTGTGGCTAGTGTGTAAACAATGAGAGTGTTTCAGTGGCTGGAAACACATTGTGCTGCATACCCCCTGGTGTTTGGAGGATGCTTGTCTGTCTGGATTTTTCCTTCCTACAGGGATAGAAGACAGAATGGCGGGGCGGGGGGTGGGGGTGGGGAGGAGGATTAGCAACACTATTTAAAAAAAGAGAAAGGAACATGTAGTTAGTTTAGCAGTGTTGCTTAATACTGTTTGTTTAGCATAGGTGTTGATTAGGAAGGACATAACCTATTGGAAATTTAATTTTAAGTATCTAAAAAGTGATCTTCTTTGACCTTTGCCCTTGGCATTCAGTTTACTCTCTTGCCTTAGCTCCACTAATTATTATCTTGGTTAATTTTCACCAGCAAAGAAGCTTTTCATTTGTGGAAAATTAACATTTTCTAGGATGTGATAACATCATACGACAGAGCTTAGAAAACTCAAGTTTCTGAGTCTGGAAGGCAGAGATGATGAAAACGTGTTCTGTATCTCAGCAGGTTCTTCATGGAGTTTTTTCAAAACAGCACCCTCTAGGGGTGGGAGGATGACTTAATCACCGTTAAATGCATTTGCCATTCCAAGCTGTTTCAGCAGCTGTGAATATTGGAGTGGACAGATGTTCACACCTCAAGCAGAGTCTTCCTGATGGCAAAATTTTAAAATGTGACATGCTCTGGGTGGTTTGGTTGGCTCTGATACTATATATGGGTGTTTCTGTTCACCCACATGTTCGGTGTTATTAGCCAAGACCTTTGGCTAAAATTTTCAGAATCTACCTGAGAAGCCCAATAATTTAAGGTCAAGAAACTGTGTTAGTCTACTTTTTTAAATTATCAAAATATATAAACAATAACATTTTAGAGGTCTACAAAAATCAAAGGCAAAATTAGGTCATGCATATATGTATGTGTGACGGTTAGTAAGTAGAGGATTTTTTTTTTTAAATCGTAGGCTAGGGGATGGTACATGTGTATTTAAAGAAGAGACATAGGGGATGGGCCTTTAGGGTTGAAAAGGCATTTTGGATACAGACTTCTTATTTTGTGAGTAGTGGCATAGGGAGATCTGTGGTCCAGGAGATGGAGATGTGTAGTGCAGTAGCAATTCCTAGGAGAACTGCCTTTGTGTCCAGGTTCCCCTCTCTGCCAGGCTGTGGCATCTCATCTCCTTTCCATTCTACTGCAAAGGCTTTTGGTAGAGATGTGGTTTTTTTTTGTTTTTTGTTTTTTTTTGAAACTGACTGGTAGATGAAAGAAAGACTTGACATAGAAAGGGGTTGCTTGATGGAGGCCAGAGGCACTTGGGTGAGAATCAATGGGGAATGTACATGGGGGATCCAGAAGCTCAAGGGTGCAGAAATTAGTGGTAAGAAAGGATGCTTCCAATTGTACAATAAGACAAAGAAGTTTCCTTTAAGCATTTTGCCCTGCTCTGAAGTTTAGATCTGGAATATTCTCGGCTCTGAGTAGCCACAACTTTTTGATGGCGAGTCAATGTTAATGGCAACAGACTTGAAAGATGGAAAACACCTGATCTGAACTTTCAACCTTGGCTGGCTTGTTTGGTGGTAGAATCTGGAAGTGGGATGGGTGAGCCAGGGAATAGAGAACATATTTTCCTTTCCTTTCTCTGATGTCTTATAAACACCCCTAGGCTTAGAGGGGAGATTAAAATCCATGAAGACAAAAGAGGAGTGATTCAAGCGTGACTGGTTTCTTTCACAGATGTGCAGGGTTGGCCAAGAGGCACACCACAGCCAATTTCCAGCTCTGACAGATGCCGAGGTCATCAGCTTCCTAATGGTATGCCTTAATTCCTCAGAGGCTAGTGTGTCCTTTGAACGCAGCAGTTGTTACACTTGCAAAGCTGAGTTGAGACAAGAAACCTGAACATTTGTGCTAGTACCTGAGTGTACAATTACCTGGCCAGTAAAACCCGAGGCTACAATGTTGCTCTGACCTACAATGCAGCAGGCCGCAGATGCTCTGCATATACATACAGTCATATGCACATGCTTATATATGAAGTGTGTACATGTGTTCCCATACATATACAGAAAGGGGGAGGGAGGGGGACTCACAGATGAGACTTTCTAGGGTGGTTGCAGGATTTTGGTGAGAAAGACCAATGGTATGATTCAAATAATGCTGTGATTGGGGTAGGGACTATTGGCTGGACAAGTCATCCACAAAGGACTTTAGTTATGGCTAGTTCAAAGGTCATGGTGAGAGCAAGAAGGTTGGCATGTGCAGGTAGGCTTATGATCCAGGTTTCAATATTTTGGGCTTCAGTTATAGTGAATTATGGAGCAAAGGCTGTTCTTATCATTCTACCTTCTAGAAACTTGGCATGATTAATGGTTGGGTGGAGGACTGTGGCCTAGGAAGTATGTGTCAGTCAGAATCCTTGGCAGGGCCACCTGAGCAAATCCAGTGGGATGGGGCATGATATACCACTTAGAAACTGTAGGTTGGTTAAGGGGATGGCCCAATTGTTAAAGTGCTTGTTCTGTCAGCACAGAGACCCACATTTGGATCTCCAGACACAGTTAAATTTAAGGAAGGAGTGGTGGGCCTCCTGTAATTCCAGCCTCAGGAAGCAGAAATAGAGGATCCTCTGAACAAGCTCCTAGCTAGACTAGTTGTATCATCAGGCTTTGGATTTCACTCAGAGACATT
>CABHPP010137207.1:7877-18025 GCA_902168425.1 Peromyscus attwateri | reverse complement strand
GTATATTGCATGCATTTTACACAGCAACCAGTTAAAGTTTCTAATCACTCATTTTCCACACTTGGAACTTTTAAATGAATCATTTGCCTATTTTCATGCCAACAAAAGTCCTGAAGTAAGGAACCAGGATACCTGAGTTAGCGTCTCCCATAGTAAATTATTTAGTGGGGGGGAAAAGTCTAAAATGATGGAAATTTTTCCCTGAGTGAGTGAAATTCAAATGATATTTAATCACACTTAACAGAAAAGCTTCTTGAAATATAATCTATCAAAAATAATAACAACGTGATCATTTACCTAAGTGTGGTTAAAAATAACTTGCCTGAACAATTAGAACTGTTTAAAAACTTTTTTCTCCCCAAAATCGTTCTCTTTCTCTGGTTTTAGAGTTTGCACACCTACAGAATTACTAAATCCATTGTCTTCGATCTGAAAGCAGCCTTCTCGGCGCAGGGCTCTCACATCAACGAAACCAGACAAAGCCCAGCACTGCCGTAAGTCAGGAAGGGATGCACTCGAGTCTGAGAGCCAAAGAAGCTTGGGCTTGCTCCCTCAAGAAAGACTCTACAGCAAGCAAACCAAGCCAAGGCAACCCAGGAAATGCAATAACCCTCTATCCTTTCACTTGGGGCAGGTGTCGCCAGATAACTGTCTGAAAGCCAAGTCCATCCTGTTCTGTTTCTATAAAGCCCGCAAGCTAAAGATGGCTATTACAGTTTTAAAGTTTTAAAATTGACCATATAAAGAACTCAAAAGTTGGAAGTGGTGGTGTACACCTAAAATCCCAGCCTGCGGAGGCAGGAGGATTACAAGTTCAAGGCCAACATAACATATATATATATATATATATACACGTTGACTCAAGGAAAAAATTATTAAACAGATAAATACTTTTTTAAAAAGATACATATAACGACACTCAAAAAAAAAAAAAGCCAAACCAAGCTCATCTTGAAATGGCAATCCTCCTGCCTCATCTACCTTAATGCTGAGATTTACAGATATGCATCATCATGTCTGGGTTGATCATTGGTGTTTAATTTTTATATTTCTAGAAAAGGATGAAGCACTATATAGCATTTAGGAAATGTTCTCTGGACTTCCAGAGCTCAGCTTGTCCTTGGCTTTCCTTCTGTCCACAGATAATTCCTTTTGTATTGACCAGGAATCAGTTGTCTTCCCACTCAGCTCACTTTGCTCTGAACGGTGCCCTCTTGCTGGCTTTCACACACCTATCTTCAGCCTAGACCACCTTCCTTAGCAGCAGATACCTTGAAGTGGAACTCTACATCTTCCTATTCCTCCTCCAGAGTTGTTTGGAATACAAAGTAGGAAGAAAGCTTTCATAGACTTTCTCAGGCCAGCCCAGCCTTTACCACCCGCTCCCCCAGCTGTCCCCAAGGGAGGAGAATCTATCACCTGACTGGTTGAAGCTCCCAAGCATTCCTTGGATCAAACTCAGCATGGCAAAATCTCTGCAGGGCCAGTCTAGCACCTCTGTGAAGGCTGGAAAAGGGGCCCTTCTTTGTCCCACTTTGGGACAAACTCAGAGCTCAATGATTGGACTCCTGACTTCGAGTTTCACACAATAGCTCTTTATAATACATTAGCTCTGGGTTCCTATCCATAATACTCTCAGAATAGCACCAAAGCCACATTCCAACCTCTGCTGGTGCCACTCCCATACACCCTGCTGTCCACATCAGACATCATTCTCATAGAACATCCTTGAAGTCCTGTCAGAACCTCTGTCTCAGGGTGCCTGACAATCTCTCCATGACTTTCCTGTCTTCTCCCCTGGGTCCAGGCTACCACTGACTCTTACAGAAACTGTGACAATAACTTCTACCCAGCTAGCATTCCTACTCCAAGCTATTAACCAGCAGCTAGGGAGATCTTCTACACAGAAAATTTTAGTACTGTCCTTTCTCTACTTAAAATACACCAATGACTCTTCCCATCATTCAGAACAAAATTTTAGAATAAAGAAAAAAACTTCTTTTGCCCCATGAAGCCATACAGCATCTTAGGAAAGCTGGAAAACATTTGCAACCTAGGCTTTCTCTCAGGAGTGGGAGGCAGAAGGTGCCTTTAATGGAAAATATAAACTATCGGGAAAGTAGTTGGAAGTCAGGGAAGGGAAAGCTAGTGTAATGGGTACATGGCGCTTCCTCATCTGGTCTAATGCACTGGGCTTCCACACCTGATTCTTTGCTTGTTCAAGGGCTTATCTTAGACAAGCCCCATAAACTCTTCCCATTGTCAACAGTCTGGAGAGGATTCAGGCATTGCTTACTGGGAACCCGAAGAAAAACTGCTAGCATCTATTGAGGACCTCCAGTTGCAAATCCTTTGTTAGCCTTTTCCATTAACCTCTATAGCAAGCATTCAAAGTCTCAGTGGCCCAATCCTCCTTATCACAAAGCCAGTGTGGAATGGAGAAAGCTTTACGCTAATCCCTAGGGGCTGGGAATCCTTCCCTCTTGGATCCTCTACAGCTAGTTGGTAGAAGGAAGGAAGAAAAGAGGCAAACGGCCACGTGGAAGGCTTTAGGGTCTAGGCATGAAAGAAGCATGTTCACTACCACCACATTCCCATAACCAGAAATTAGTCATATCACCCCATGAAACCACAAGTTGTTCCAGGAAATTTAGGTTGGGGGAAAAGGTTTTGTAAACACACCTTTTGAAACCCTATCCCTTCTACCCTGTTGACTAAATTGGACTTTTAACTCACCAGGTGGAGAGGTGGGTTTTAACCTAAGTGTTGAAATAATAATGGGACCTCCAAACCAGAGTTTAAACTTGGAATTTTAACTCCAAGCCCCCCAAACCAAAGCACCGGACCCCATCACCTTAACATAAATTAATTCCTATTTGTAAAGAACAGGCCTTTTATATGTGTCCTGTTACTAGTTAATCATATAAAGAGCTTTAATACTGCATTATACCCTTGACCTTAGAAAGAAAGCCAAAACTGTACTGGCTGTATATTGCATCATCTTATTCCATAGAGTTCTCTTTTCTGTAACTAGAACACACAGGTATGTAGAAATACCAAAGTGTCAGGCTGTGAAAAGGCAAAGAAAACAGGAGAGAGAAGTTCAGTATATAACCTTTAGTAGGCCAGGGAAATTCTCCAAAGATGCTTGTCAAAAATCCAGGGAGCAGGGGGTTGGAACACAGAGTGTCCAAGTTTGCAACCCACACGGTCCCAGGTGGATGACAGAGTGGGCAAAGCCAGTAAACATTTGCACTCAGTCCCAGGGGATGGAACGTGCTTTCTCAGATGTCCAGCCTTGGTCAAGCCGCTTCTGCCAGGCTCGGTGCCCAACAGCACCTGGATCTCATTTCAGGCCTCCCGTTACAAAGAAGGGGGATCTTGCCGTGAGATCTTCCCAGTGTGGTTCTGAAATCTCTGGAGAAAGTAACTCACTTCGGTGGCAACCTTGGCAACAGAATTATCAAGGGCACCAGGAAGGCTGGAAACCAAAGAGCAGAGGTGAGCAGGCAGTCCAAAGGGGGATGGCTGACACGGAGGAGACGTTGATATTAGCCAGAATGACTTCTAACAGATACGTTCTCCGGTATCAGCTGTTCACTGGCAACCAAATTGATCTCAAAGGACTTTGATCTAAAATTGATCTCAAAAGAAAATTGATCTCAAAGAACTTTGTTCCAAGCTAGTGATTCATCTCAAAGCAGATAGCAAATGTGTTCCTTAATTACCAACTTTTCTACACTGGGTGTGGTTTCTGATGACGACGGCAGTAATAGGAGTGCTGGTATTTGGAAGAAAATGTCAGAACAAAATGTGAAGGAAAAAGAACAAACTATGAAATAAGTTACAGTAATTTCTACTATTTTAAAAATGCATTTAAGAAAAATAGGAAGGTGATAAAAAGTCACCTGGCAAGTGAGAAAGTAGGCCAGAGAGAAAAACTTGGCCAATCCAGCCTTCCCTGGATCAAATGTGGCAGATGGGCAGTGGGCTGTGTGTGTGTGTGTGTGTGTGTGTGTGTGTGTGTGGTGTGTTACCTGCTTGGTACTTCAAAAATATTTAAATTGCAAATTTAAAACATGAGAGCCCCCCCCCCATCAACACCTGGGGCAGGTGGGAGAGCTGGCCTTGGGGTCATAGGAGTGGAAGAGTTGTCCCTGACTCCCACCAACTGCAACACTCGGGAGTGCAGGCCCTGCACCTCGCCAGGGCAGCACAATAAAGCCAACATGGTTAGCACAGGTATAGGCAAACCAGCTCTGAAATTCTGACCATGGGAGGGCTGTCCCCATTTCCCATCTGGTAGACCAACCCTACAACTGCCCAGGCCCAGACCCAGGGTTATGACTTGACCTGCTCCACCATCCACCCCATCTATGATCTTCTGGAGCATGTGAAGGGACCTGACCTGAAGACACAAAGCTGCAGGATCTCCACAACTCAAGCTATCAGTGGGATGTCCAGGAATAGTCCTAGTGGGGGCCCAGCATCAAATGTGTAGTGGAAACCAGGGGCCTTGAACCAGACCAATGACTCTTTGCAATGAACACTTGCAAGTAGAAATGTATGGACAAAGGGGTGTACAGCATGATTTTTGGGTCACACTGAAGCTTCCATGACAAGATTTTTAATTCCTTCCTTTTTTAAAACTTTTCTCATTTTATTTTCTTCATTTTTTTTCTCTTGAATTTTGTTTTATTGGGAAGGGCAGTGTAGGAGCAGAGGGCAGAAGCGAAGGGATGAGGAATGAATGGGATCAAAATACATGATGTAAAAAGCACAGAACAAATAAATTTTATTAAAAATATAAATAAATAAAAATTAATTAAAAAGGAGATGGGGCTGGAGGGAAGGGGAAGGAATGAAATCAGAGTGGTACTAGTAACTACTGTCTGGTGTTGGAACCATAGC
Source organism: Peromyscus attwateri (assembly GCA_902168425.1). Classification (NCBI taxonomy): domain Eukaryota; kingdom Metazoa; phylum Chordata; class Mammalia; order Rodentia; family Cricetidae; genus Peromyscus; species Peromyscus attwateri. Next base: position 13,114 of record CABHPP010137207.1, on the reverse strand, counting down.
TAACTTGGATTCTGAAAGCCAGAGAGTTCAAGCTTGTCCTAATTCCTATAAACACGAACACACCGTGCTCCAGTGGCTCCCCACACAGAAACATTAGCTGTAGTTTGATTTCTTCTTTGATGTATTGTTTTGGCTTGAATCTCAAATGTCCTCCACAGGTTCCTGTTTTGTATTGTGAGCAATTGGTTCCCAGCTTGTGGCATTATTTTGGAGGCTGTAGAGCATTTAGGAGGTGGCACCTAACTGGCTTCACTGGTTCCACTAGGAGCCTTTGAAGGTTAAACTCACCTCTGATTCTAGCCTGCTTTCTCCACTTCCTGGCCTGTCATGATGAGACTCTGCCCCACACTCCAGCTACCACGATGAAAGGAAATGAAACCCAGTCAAAATAAGCCCTTTCTCCCTGAAGTTGCTCCTGTAGAGTATTTGGTCACGATGACAGAAAAGTAACTAACACATGTGTCCTACTATGCTCAAAGAAACATCTTAAAAGTTAGCTATCAACTCAGGCGCAGAGACTTAATTACTTCTTCTACTGGTTTTTCTTTAAGGAAAATCTATTCCTTCACAGTTTTATACATGCAGGTAATGTATTCTGATCACTCTTCTTCCATACCCTCTCCTGTCTATCTCCCTTCCACCCCGTCAGCTCCCAACTCCTCCCTACAAGTCCCTTTCCCATGATCACATCTTTTTGCTTTTTCATTATGGCCTACTGAGTCTGTCCAAGGCTGTTTCCATGGTGGACTTACCAGTGGGTGTACAATTAAAGACCATGACTACACCTCCCCAGCATCCATCCCTAGCCCCTCCTCCATCCTCCATGATTGACTGTTCACAGGCCCAGTCATGGCAGCTTTCTCTGTAAAGCTCCCAGTAAAGGCAGCTGAGGATGCCATGAGTTTGTGATGTCCAGAAGAGAGCACTTCCCAGCCTATCACTCTACCAGGCAGCTTTTATATTGTTTCCACCCACTCTCCTGCAATGTTCCCTAAGCCTCAGAAGCAGTGATCTCATTGTCCTGCTTAGGGCTGAGCACACAACACTCACTTACTCTCGGCCCCTTTAGCTCGAATTCTCTTCATTTACCATCACTCATTGCAAAGAAAGACTTCTCCAATAAAGGCTGAGAGAAGCATTTGTCTATAGATATAAAGATAAATACTTAGAAGACATTTTGATCCCGTGTTAAAATAGCAAAATAAAAGTGGTAAGTTCCATTCAAGCATCCATGACCTCCCAGGCATGAACTTTTGAGCAGCTATGTTTGAAGTACCAGGCATGAATACCCTCCTGTGAAGCAGGCCTCAAATCCAATCAGAGAACGTGACTGGTTACCCCATAACATTCATGCCACCGTTGCACCGTCTTGCCTGGCACACTGGTCTATAGCTTTCAGGAGTCACAGGTACATAAGATTGCTGATGACTGTCTACTCCCGCAGCCTGCACAGAAGCTCTGTCACTATGTATGCTATCCAAGAGAGAGGAAGCTTATAGTTCAGCTCTGGCTTGATTTCTCTAGGTCCTGCAACCAATGTACATAGTGCCTCCCGCAATAGGGTCTTACCATCTATTTCTAGTGTGCAACCAAGAGCAATAGCAATAGTCTGTGTTGGGGAGGGCACCCTTTGGGGTCTTTCCAACCAACAATCCATAAGGACGTGAGTAACTCACCTCAGACACCAACAGTTTCATTCAATTGTCCATGGCTCTGAGATGGGTATTATCCACCCGTGTAAGATATCTTGTATCACACTCTTTCAAAATCTTGTTTTATTTTATTTATAAATAAGTAAAGTTTATTTATTTGATGTATAAAATAAATAGAAGGTCAGAGTCACAGGTCAGAGGACAACTTGCAGGACTCAGTTCTCTCCCTCAACCATGGGATCTGGGAACTGAACTCAGGTTGTCAGGCCTGCACATATCTGTGTGGTAAGTATCACCTGCCGAACAATCTCACTGGACCTTAAATATTATTTTTACTTAGCTTATAAAGTAGTAGTATATGTCTTCTTTTATATCCTTAGTGTTGGTTACACACCCCAAACCTCCTCCTTTCTTTTATCTTCCCATCCCCTTCACCATTTCAACCTTACCATCCCAGTATTTCCCCACTCGGCTTTCATTCCATATGAGTATTGGCTTTTGTTTTTAAACATTTCATAACATAAACTAAATACTGAAATAACCCATCCTAAGCCAGACCAAAACATATTCTCGCTAGACTATGTAAGTTTCTTGGCACTTATAATTATTTTGTTCATTGGTGTATTTCAGATATGTAGAAAGATCCATAGCCCCATATAGATGGTGAATCAATGCTTACTGAATGAATGAATACATGAATACATGAATATTCTGTTTCTGGCACTGGCTTTAGAGAGACATTGGAGGGCTAACAATGTAGCTCAGTGGTGAAATGCTTGCCAAGCATTTACAAGGAAGGCCTCAGGTCCAGTCCCCAGCATTATGAAAAAGAAGACAAGGAGGACACACAGAAATTAGTATGTCAGTGTTCCGTGTCAAATATGTACTCTAGCCATCCTCCATGCCTCAGGATAAGACTGTCCTTGATTATCACATTTGTCATCTCGATGCTCCAGGCTCCTGTTTTCAGTGGAGGGGGCGGGGCTTCATGCTTCCGCATTACATCACTGCCTAGTGGAGGTGTTTACTGCCACATCAACACACCTGACACCTTGCATAGGTAATTAACAAGCCATTAGGTGTGCGTGCTCCTCTCACAAGGTAAGCTGGTCCTAAAAGACCTGTGGGACTTATAGACTTGTGTGACTAAAGTTCTAAATTATGATCACGAAATACAAATTCTTACTGTGTGGGGAAATCACAGTCTCTACACTGACAAATGACTGAAGTCTCAGAATCACAAGCAAATTATTACAGATGTTGATTACACTTCTGCCCAAAAACTTTGCCAGAGAGTCGGAGAATGTATTATCATGATAAAAGAGAGTAGTTATAGTTGGCAGCAGGTGGGAGTCTCGACGGTTGAGTCCTGAGATGCATTTGTCAGGTGTTTAAGTTACCAGAATGTACTTTTCCCACTGCGCTAAGTGCTTGCACATACATCTGGGGACCAACTTTCCTTCACAATGCCTGTCAAGCCAACAGAAAAAAAAAAGTGGAAGTGGAAGGTGAGTTGGTTCCTTTTATCTTCCTGTGATTTCAGGGCCATCCTTCACAACAATAGGGTTTACACACAGCTAGCACTAGGCACACACACTTATGGAACTGACTCAAACACACTCGGCAATTAGCATGTGCTTATGGGATTGATTCAAACACTCAGCAACTGAAGCAAACCAGAACTGTGTTGTATATGGAAATGTAAGACACGTTTTGGAAAGAATACAGAGCAGAAAAGGGTAAAGGGGTATTAATTCAATCAGGAATTAAATGAAATAAGACAAACCAGTGGTCTCTTCTGAGATTTTTCTTCAGTGTCAATTGCTTCCTGTTAAGGTCTGTACTGTGGTCCCGTTTGGGGCCATGGGCTGAAGCGGTTTCTGTCTGCTTCTGGTCTGTGGGGCTCCATGTATCCTCCTTGAGTAGAGATACCGGAAGCAGTTCTCTGCCTCCCAGTCTCCTGTCTCTCACCTTGCACTCCTTTGATAGTCACAGGAACTAGGATTCCTCTTCCTCAGAATTGATCATGGAAACCAGGAGTCCTTTCCCTCAGGACTACTAATACAACCTAAGAAACAGTACCCGAACTTTCCCTGCATTTTCTGTGGGAGGGTTGACCAAAAATTCTGACTTCCTAGTCTGATATTGTCATATGACCCTGATTACAGAAGAATCCTGTCTATACCAGGAAGGAAGGAAGGAAGGAAGGAAGGAAGGAAGGAAGGAAGGAAGGAAGGAAGGGAGGGAGGGAGGGAGGGAGGGAGGGAGGGAGGGACGGAGGGAGGGAGGGAGGCTGCACAAAATGGCCTCAAAACATCTAAACCAGTGATTCTCAACCTTCCTAATGCTGCAACCGTTTGTGGTGACCCCCAATATAAAATTATTTTTGTTGCTACTTCATAGCTGTAATTTTGCTACTGTTATGAATCTTAACATAAATATCTGATATGTAGGATATGATGTGTGACCCCTGTGAAAGAGTAATTCGAACCCCAAAAGGGGTCATTATACACAGGTTGAGAATCGCTGATCTAGATGAACAGTCTGAGCAGAGTCTACTGTTAGATTAGAGGTCTGGCCATATTTCTACATGATTTACATCATCCAACCTATGCATAAAAAATGAGTAACTGACCCTGTGTCTTTGGATCCTTGAGGTAAAGTCTCTTGTGTTCTGTAACCCATGCTCATTCTGTGGTTTTCCCTGTTCATCTGTCTGTTGTCATTTTATTTCAGTGGACTAAAGTCTGAACTTCCTTCATTAGCCATGATGCCAGACTCTTCTACCTAGAGAGCCTCATTTAATCCTCACAACATTCCCAGAGCATACATAAGGAACCCCAGGCCAGCTTCCCTAAGGTGGAAGTAAGTTCTCCACACAGCCAGGTCCACGTCCTCCCTGGCTCCATCACTATACACTCTTGCCTTTTGTCTTCTGAGATGGTGTAAGGTTTCAAACATCCTCAGGAAAACGGCCCTTCCACCCACTCTTATTTTTCTCAACTCCTCCCTTTCAAAATAAAGGCCAGAGAGAGAAATAAGCAGAGAAGAAAGAGATGGGTCCTAGTGAGAGACCAGAAGCTAGCTCTCAATCCTTCTCCACCCACTTCTACCTAGAAGACAGAACGGCACCCCTGAACTTGGCTGCCTTTCTGTCCCTGAAAGGAAGAAGGCCTGAGGCACCCCCAAGCCACCCTGCTACTCATCTTCCCAAGCACATGAGGTAGGTTTGCTCACACCTCCAGCATGACACAGAACCCTGGTAATGGTCCCTATCAGCCCCCTGCTACACAAACAGAGACGAGGAAACCTAAAGAATTAGGAGATGACTCACCCAGAAGCCAGCAGCCACGCAGGAGACCTTCCCTGGTAGCCATGTGAAGCTCCCAGGCCTCACAAAAGGGTTTCTTCTAAGGAAATGGGATAGAGATACAACTGTCTAGAAGAATTGAAAGGAAAGACAAGGAGAACAGACCAAGGGTACCCAGAGGCCCAGAGTGAAAGCTACAGTCCAACCTGCTGGGCCCAGGCAGGGTCAGAATCAAAGAGGACTCTTTCTTCCCTGCTTTTGGTGGCTCATAATTC